>JASTWF010001267.1:0-96363 GCA_030390025.1 Squalus acanthias | reverse complement strand
GGTTATATTACACTCGACCCTGTCTCTGTTTATATGACACTAGACCCCTGTCCCTGTTTAAATAGACACGAGACCCTGTCCCTGTTTATATTACACTAGACCCTGTCTCTGTTTATATTACACGGATCCTGTCTCTGTTTATATTACACTAGACCCTCTCTCTGTTTATATTACACTAGACCCTGTCTCTGTTTATATTACACTAGACCCTGTCTCTGTTTATATTACACTGGACCCTGTCTCTGTTTATATTACACTAGACCCTGTCTCTGTTTATATTACACAAGACCCTGTCTCTGTTTATATTACACTAGACCCTGTTTCTGTTTATATTACACTCGGCCCTGTCTCTGTTTATATTACACTAGACCCTGTCTCTGTTTTATATTACACTAGACCCTGTCTCTGTTTTATTACACTAGACCCTGTTTCTGTTTATATTACACTCGACCCTGTCTCTGTTTATATTACACTAGACCCTGTCTCTGTTTAATTACACTAGACCCTGTCTCTGTTTATATTACACTAGACCCTGTCTCTGTTTATATTACACTAGGCCCTGTCTCTGTTTATATTACACTAGACCCTGTCTCTGTTATATTACACTAGACCCTGTCTCTGTTTATATTACACTAGACCCTGTCTCTGTTTATATTACACTAGACCCTGTCTCTGTTTATATTACGCTGGACCTGTCTCTGTTTAAATTACACTAGGCCCTGTCTCTGTTTATATTACACTAGACCCTGTCTCTGTTTATATTACACTAGACCCTGTCTCTGTTTATTACACGAGACCTGTCCCTGTTTATATTACACTAGACCCTGTCTCTGTTTATATTACACTAGACCCTGTCTCTGTTTATATTACACTAGACCCTGTCTCTGTTTATATTACACTAGACCCTGTCTCTGTTTATATTACACTAGACCCTGTCTCTGTTTTATATTACACTAGACCCTGTCTCTGTTTATATTACACTAGACCCTGTCTCTGTTTATATTACACTAGACCCTGTCTCTGTTTATATTACACTAGACCCTGTCTCTGTTTATATTACACTAGACCCTGTCTCTGTTTATTTTACACTAGACCTTTCTCTGTTTATATTACACTAGCCCTGTCTCTGTTTATATTACACTAGACCCTGTCTCTGTTTATATTACACTAGACCCTGTCTCTGTTTATATTACACTAGACCCTGTCTCTGTTTATATTACACTAGACCCTGTCTCTGTTTATATTACACTTGACCCTGTCTCTGTTTATATTACACTAGACCCTGTCTCTGTTTATATTACACTAGACCCTGTCTCTGTTTATATTACACTAGACCCTGTCTCTGTTTATATTACACTGGACCCTGTCTCTGTTTATATTACACTAGACCCTGTCTCTGTTTATATTACACTAGACCCTGTCTCTGTTTATATTACACTAGACCCTGTCTCTGTTTTATTACACTAGACCCTGTCTCTGTTTATATTACACTAGACCCTGTCTCTGTTTATATTACACTAGACCCTGTCTCTGTTTATATTACACTAGACCCTGTCTCTGTTTATATTACACGAGACCCTGTCTCTGTTTATATTACACTAGACCCTGTCTCTGTTTATATTACACTAGACCCTGTCTCTGTTTATATTACACTAGACCCTGTCTCTGTTTATATTACACTAGACCCTGTCTCTGTTTATATTACACTAGACCCTCTCTGTTTATATTACACTAGACCCTGTCTCTGTTTATATTACACTAGACCCTGTCTCTGTTTATATTACACTAGACCCTGTCTCTGTTTATATTACACTAGACCCTGTCTCTGTTTATATTACACTAGACCCTGTCTCTGTTTATATTACACTAGGCCCTGTCTCTGTTTATACTACACGAGACTCACCTGTCTCTGTTTATATTACACTAGACCCTGTCACTGTTATATTACACTAGACCTGTCTCTGTTTATATTACACTAGACGCCTGTCTCTGTTTATATTACCAATGACCCTGTCTCTGTTTATATTACACTAGACCCTGTCTCTGTTTATATTACACTAGACCCTCTGTCTCTGTTTATATTACACTGGACCCTGTCTCTGTTATACTTACTCTAGCCCTGTCTCTGTTTATATTACACTAGACCCTGTCTCTGTTTATATTAAACGACCCGGTCTCTGTTTATATACACTAGAACCCTGTCTCTGTTTATATTACACTCGGCCCTGTCTCTGTTTATGTTACACTAGACCCAGTCTCTGTTATATTACACTAGACCCTGTCACTGTTTATATTACACTAGGACCATGTCTCTGTTTATATTACACTAGACCCTTTGTCTCTGTTTAAATTACACTAGACCCTGTCTCTGTTTATATTACACTAGACCCTGTCTCTGTTTATATTACACTAGACCCTGTCTCTGTTTATATTACACTAGACCCTGTCTCTGTTTATATTACACTAGACCCTGTCTCTGTTTATATTACACTAGACCCTGTCTCTGTTTATATTACACTAGACCCTGTCTCTGTTTATATTACACTAGACCCTGTCTCTGTTATATTACACTAGACCCTGTCTCTGTTTATATTACACTAGACCCTGTCTCTGTTTATATTACACTAGACCCTGTCTCTGTTTATATTACACTAGACCCTGTCTCTGTTTATATTACACTAGACCCTGTCTCTGTTTATATTACACTAGACCCTGTCTCTGTTTATATTACACTAGACCCTGTCTCTGTTTATATTACACTAGACCCTGTCTCTGTTTATATTACACTAGACCTGTCTCTGTTTATATTACACTAGACCCTGTCTCTGTTTATATTACACTAGACCCTGTCTCTGTTTATATTACACTAGACCCTGTCTCTGTTTATATTACACTAGACCCTGTCTCTGTTTATATTACACTAGACCCTGTCTCTGTTTATATTACACTAGACCCTGTCTCTGTTTATATTACACTAGACCCTGTCTCTGTTTATATTACACTAGACCCTGTCTCTGTTTATATTACACTAGACCCTGTCTCTGTTTATATTACACTAGACCCTGTCTCTGTTTATATTACACTAGACCCTGTCTCTGTTTATATTACACTAGACCCTGTCTCTGTTTATATTACACTAGACCCTGTCTCTGTTTATATTACACTAGACCCTGTCTCTGTTTATATTACACTAGACCCTGTCTCTGTTTATATTACACTAGACCCTGTCTCTGTTTATATTACACTAGACCCTGTCTCTGTTTATATTACACTAGACCCTGTCTCTGTTTATATTACACTAGACCCTGTCTCTGTTTATATTACACTAGACCCTGTCTCTGTTTATATTACACTAGACCCTGTCTCTGTTTATATTACACTAGACCCTGTCTCTGTTTATATTACACTAGACCCTGTCTCTGTTTATATTACACTAGACCCTGTCTCTGTTTATATTACACTAGACCCTGTCTCTGTTTATATTACACTAGACCCTGTCTCTGTTTATATTACACTAGACCCTGTCTCTGTTTATATTACACTAGACCCTGTCTCTGTTTATATTACACTAGACCTGTCTCTGTTTATATTACACTAGACCCTGTCTCTGTTTATTACACTAGACCCTGTCTCTGTTTATATTACACTAGACCCTGTCTCTGTTTATATTACACTAGACCCTGTCTCTGTTTATATTACACTAGACCCTGTCTCTGTTTATATTACACTAGACCCTGTCTCTGTTTATATTACACTAGACCCTGTCTCTGTTTATATTACACTAGACCCTGTCTCTGTTTATATTACACTAGACCCTGTCTCTGTTTATATTACACTAGACCCTGTCTCTGTTTATATTACACTAGACCCTGTCTCTGTTTATATTACACTAGACCCTGTCTCTGTTTATATTACACTAGACCCTGTCTCTGTTTATATTACACTAGACCCTGTCTCTGTTTATATTACACTAGACCCTGTCTCTGTTTATATTACACTAGACCCTGTCTCTGTTTATATTACACTAGACCCTGTCTCTGTTTATATTACACTAGACCCTGTCTCTGTTTATATTACACTAGACCCTGTCTCTGTTTATATTACACTAGACCCTGTCTCTGTTTATATTACACTAGACCCTGTCTCTGTTTATATTACACTAGACCCTGTCTCTGTTTATATTACACTAGACCCTGTCTCTGTTTATATTACACTAGACCCTGTCTCTGTTTATATTACACTAGACCCTGTCTCTGTTTATATTACACTAGACCCTGTCTCTGTTTATATTACACTAGACCCTGTCTCTGTTTATATTACACTAGACCCTGTCTCTGTTTATATTACACTAGACCCTGTCTCTGTTTATATTACACTAGACCCTGTCTCTGTTTATATTACACTAGACCCTGTCTCTGTTTATATTACACTAGACCCTGTCTCTGTTTATATTACACTAGACCCTGTCTCTGTTTATATTACACTAGACCCTGTCTCTGTTTATATTACACTAGACCCTGTCTCTGTTTATATTACACTAGACCCTGTCTCTGTTTATATTACACTAGACCCTGTCTCTGTTTATATTACACTAGACCCTGTCTCTGTTTATATTACACTAGACCCTGTCTCTGTTTATATTACACTAGACCCTGTCTCTGTTTATATTACACTAGACCCTGTCTCTGTTTATATTACACTAGACCCTGTCTCTGTTTATATTACACTAGACCCTGTCTCTGTTTATATTACACTAGACCTGTCTCTGTTTATATTACACTAGACCCTGTCTCTGTTTATATTACACTAGACCCTGTCTCTGTTTATATTACACTAGACCCTGTCTCTGTTTATATTACACTAGACCCTGTCTCTGTTATATTACACTAGACCCTGTCTCTGTTTATATTACACTAGACCCTGTCTCTGTTTATATTACACGACCCTGTCTCTGTTTATATTACACTAGACCCTGTCTCTGTTTATATTACACTAGACCCTGTCTCTGTTTATATTACACTAGACCCTGTCTCTGTTTATATTACACTAGACCCTGTCTCTGTTTATATTACACTAGACCCTGTCTCTGTTTATATTACACTAGACCCTGTCTCTGTTTATATTACACTAGACCCTGTCTCTGTTTATATTACACTAGACCCTGTCTCTGTTTATATTACACTAGACCCTGTCTCTGTTTATATTACACTAGACCCTGTCTCTGTTTATATTACACTAGACCCTGTCTCTGTTTATATTACACTAGACCCTGTCTCTGTTTATATTACACTAGACCCTGTCTCTGTTTATATTACACTAGACCCTGTCTCTGTTTATATTACACTAGACCCTGTCTCTGTTTATATTACACTAGACCCTGTCTCTGTTTATATTACACTAGACCCTGTCTCTGTTTATATTACACTAGACCCTGTCTCTGTTTATATTACACTAGACCCTGTCTCTGTTTATATTACACTAGACCCTGTCTCTGTTTATATTACACTAGACCCTGTCTCTGTTTATATTACACTAGACCCTGTCTCTGTTTATATTACACTAGACCCTGTCTCTGTTTATATTACACTAGACCTGTCTCTGTTTATATTACACTAGACCCTGTCTCTGTTTATATTACACTAGACCCTGTCTCTGTTTATATTACACTAGACCCTGTCTCTGTTTATATTACACTAGACCCTGTCTCTGTTTATATTACACTAGACCCTGTCTCTGTTTATATTACACTAGACCCTGTCTCTGTTTATATTACACTAGACCCTGTCTCTGTTTATATTACACTAGACCCTGTCTCTGTTTATATTACACTAGACCCTGTCTCTGTTTATATTACACTAGACCCTGTCTCTGTTTATATTACACTAGACCCTGTCTCTGTTTATATTACACTAGACCCTGTCTCTGTTTATATTACACTAGACCCTGTCTCTGTTTATTTACACTAGACCCTGTCTCTGTTTATATTACACTAGACCCTGTCTCTGTTTATATTACACTAGACCCTGTCTCTGTTTATATTACACTAGACCCTGTCTCTGTTTATATTACACTAGACCCTGTCTCTGTTTATATTACACTAGACCCTGTCTCTGTTTATATTACACTAGACCCTGTCTCTGTTTATATTACACTAGACCCTGTCTCTGTTTATATTACACTAGACCCTGTCTCTGTTTATATTACACTAGACCCTGTCTCTGTTTATATTACACTAGACCCTGTCTCTGTTTATATTACACTAGACCCTGTCTCTGTTTATATTACACTAGACCCTGTCTCTGTTTATATTACACTAGACCCTGTCTCTGTTTATATTACACTAGACCCTGTCTCTGTTTATATTACACTAGACCCTGTCTCTGTTTATATTACACTAGACCCTGTCTCTGTTTATATTACACTAGACCCTGTCTCTGTTTATATTACACTAGACCCTGTCTCTGTTTATATTACACTAGACCCTGTCTCTGTTTATATTACACTAGACCCTGTCTCTGTTTATATTACACTAGACCCTGTCTCTGTTTATATTACACTAGACCCTGTCTCTGTTTATATTACACTAGACCCTGTCTCTGTTTATATTACACTAGACCCTGTCTCTGTTTATATTACACTAGACCCTGTCTCTGTTTATATTACACTAGACCCTGTCTCTGTTTATATTACACTAGACCCTGTCTCTGTTTATATTACACTAGACCCTGTCTCTGTTTATATTACACTAGACCCTGTCTCTGTTTATATTACACTAGACCCTGTCTCTGTTTATATTACACTAGACCCTGTCTCTGTTTATATTACACTAGACCCTGTCTCTGTTTATATTACACTAGACCCTGTCTCTGTTTATATTACACTAGACCCTGTCTCTGTTTATATTACACTAGACCCTGTCTCTGTTTATATTACACTAGACCCTGTCTCTGTTTATATTACACTAGACCCTGTCTCTGTTTATATTACACTAGACCCTGTCTCTGTTTATATTACACTAGACCCTGTCTCTGTTTATATTACACTAGACCCTGTCTCTGTTTATATTACACTAGACCCTGTCTCTGTTTATATTACACTAGACCCTGTCTCTGTTTATTTACACTAGACCCTGTCTCTGTTTATATTACACTAGACCCTGTCTCTGTTTATATTACACTAGACCCTGTCTCTGTTTATATTACACTAGACCCTGTCTCTGTTTATATTACACTAGACCCTGTCTCTGTTTATATTACACTAGACCCTGTCTCTGTTTATATTACACTAGACCCTGTCTCTGTTTATATTACACTAGACCCTGTCTCTGTTTATATTACACTAGACCCTGTCTCTGTTTATATTACACTAGACCCTGTCTCTGTTTATATTACACTAGACCCTGTCTCTGTTTATATTACACTAGACCCTGTCTCTGTTTATATTACACTAGACCCTGTCTCTGTTTATATTACACTAGACCCTGTCTCTGTTTATATTACACTAGACCCTGTCTCTGTTTATATTACACTAGACCCTGTCTCTGTTTATATTACACTAGACCCTGTCTCTGTTTATATTACACTAGACCCTGTCTCTGTTTATATTACACTAGACCCTGTCTCTGTTTATATTACACTAGACCCTGTCTCTGTTTATATTACACTAGACCCTGTCTCTGTTTATATTACACTAGACCCTGTCTCTGTTTATATTACACTAGACCCTGTCTCTGTTTATATTACACTAGACCCTGTCTCTGTTTATATTACACTAGACCCTGTCTCTGTTTATATTACACTAGACCCTGTCTCTGTTTATATTACACTAGACCCTGTCTCTGTTTATATTACACTAGACCCTGTCTCTGTTTATATTACACTAGACCCTGTCTCTGTTTATATTACACTAGACCCTGTCTCTGTTTATATTACACTAGACCCTGTCTCTGTTTATATTACACTAGACCCTGTCTCTGTTTATATTACACTAGACCCTGTCTCTGTTTATATTACACTAGACCCTGTCTCTGTTTATATTACACTAGACCCTGTCTCTGTTTATATTACACTAGACCCTGTCTCTGTTTATATTACACTAGACCCTGTCTCTGTTTATATTACACTAGACCCTGTCTCTGTTTATATTACACTAGACCCTGTCTCTGTTTATATTACACTAGACCCTGTCTCTGTTTATATTACACTAGACCCTGTCTCTGTTTATATTACACTAGACCCTGTCTCTGTTTATATTACACTAGACCCTGTCTCTGTTTATATTACACTAGACCCTGTCTCTGTTTATATTACACTAGACCCTGTCTCTGTTTATATTACACTAGACCCTGTCTCTGTTTATATTACACTAGACCCTGTCTCTGTTTATATTACACTAGACCCTGTCTCTGTTTATATTACACTAGACCCTGTCTCTGTTTATATTACACTAGACCCTGTCTCTGTTTATATTACACTAGACCCTGTCTCTGTTTATATTACACTAGACCCTGTCTCTGTTTATATTACACTAGACCCTGTCTCTGTTTATATTACACTAGACCCTGTCTCTGTTTATATTACACTAGACCCTGTCTCTGTTTATATTACACTAGACCCTGTCTCTGTTTATATTACACTAGACCCTGTCTCTGTTTATATTACACTAGACCCTGTCTCTGTTTATATTACACTAGACCCTGTCTCTGTTTATATTACACTAGACCCTGTCTCTGTTTATATTACACTGACCCTGTCTCTGTTTATATTACACTAGACCCTGTCTCTGTTTATATTACACTAGACCCTGTCTCTGTTTATATTACACTAGACCCTGTCTCTGTTTATTATTACACTAGACCCTGTCTCTGTTTATATTACACTAGACCCTGTCTCTGTTTATATTACACTAGACCCTGTCTCTGTTTATATTACACTAGACCCTGTCTCTGTTTATATACACTAGACCCTGTCTCTGTTTATATTACACTAGACCCTGTCTCTGTTTATATTACACTAGACCCTGTCTCTGTTTATATTACACTAGACCCTGTCTCTGTTTATATTACACTAGACCCTGTCTCTGTTTATATTACACTAGACCCTGTCTCTGTTTATATTACACTAGACCCTGTCTCTGTTTATATTACACTAGACCCTGTCTCTGTTTATATTACACTAGACCCTGTCTCTGTTTATATTACACTAGACCCTGTCTCTGTTTATATTACACTAGACCCTGTCTCTGTTTATATTACACTAGACCCTGTCTCTGTTTATATTACACTAGACCCTGTCTCTGTTTATATTACACTAGACCCTGTCTCTGTTTATATTACACTAGACCCTGTCTCTGTTTATATTACACTAGACCCTGTCTCTGTTTATATTACACTAGACCCTGTCTCTGTTTATATTACACTAGACCCTGTCTCTGTTTATATTACACTAGACCCTGTCTCTGTTTATATTACACTAGACCCTGTCTCTGTTTATATTACACTAGACCCTGTCTCTGTTTATATTACACTGACCCTGTCTCTGTTTATATTACACTAGACCCTGTCTCTGTTTATATTACACTAGACCCTGTCTCTGTTTATATTACACTAGACCCTGTCTCTGTTTATATTACACTAGACCCTGTCTCTGTTTATATTACACTAGACCCTGTCTCTGTTTATATTACACTAGACCCTGTCTCTGTTTATATTACACTAGACCCTGTCTCTGTTTATATTACACTAGACCCTGTCTCTGTTTATATTACACTAGACCCTGTCTCTGTTTATATTACACTAGACCCTGTCTCTGTTTATATTACACTAGACCCTGTCTCTGTTTATATTACACTAGACCCTGTCTCTGTTTATATTACACTAGACCCTGTCTCTGTTTATATTACACTAGACCCTGTCTCTGTTTATATTACACTAGACCCTGTCTCTGTTTATATTACACTAGACCCTGTCTCTGTTTATATTACACTAGACCCTGTCTCTGTTTATATTACACTAGACCCTGTCTCTGTTTATATTACACTAGACCCTGTCTCTGTTTATATTACACTAGACCCTGTCTCTGTTTATATTACACTAGACCCTGTCTCTGTTTATATTACACTAGACCCTGTCTCTGTTTTATTACACTAGACCCTGTCTCTGTTTATATTACACTAGACCCTGTCTCTGTTTATATTACACTAGACCCTGTCTCTGTTTATATTACACTAGACCCTGTCTCTGTTTATATTACACTAGACCCTGTCTCTGTTTATATTACACTAGACCCTGTCTCTGTTTATATTACACTAGACCCTGTCTCTGTTTATATTACACTAGACCCTGTCTCTGTTTATATTACACTAGACCCTGTCTCTGTTTATATTACACTAGACCCTGTCTCTGTTTATATTACACTAGACCCTGTCTCTGTTTATATTACACTAGACCCTGTCTCTGTTTATATTACACTAGACCCTGTCTCTGTTTATATTACACTAGACCCTGTCTCTGTTTATATTACACTAGACCCTGTCTCTGTTTATATTACACTAGACCCTGTCTCTGTTTATATTACACTAGACCCTGTCTCTGTTTATATTACACTAGACCCTGTCTCTGTTTATATTACACTAGACCCTGTCTCTGTTTATATTACACTAGACCCTGTCTCTGTTTATATTACACTAGACCCTGTCTCTGTTTATATTACACTAGACCCTGTCTCTGTTTATATTACACTAGACCCTGTCTCTGTTTATATTACACTAGACCCTGTCTCTGTTTATATTACACTAGACCCTGTCTCTGTTTATATTACACTAGACCCTGTCTCTGTTTATATTACACTAGACCCTGTCTCTGTTTATATTACACTAGACCCTGTCTCTGTTTATATTACACTAGACCCTGTCTCTGTTTATATTACACTAGACCCTGTCTCTGTTTATATTACACTAGACCCTGTCTCTGTTTATATTACACTAGACCCTGTCTCTGTTTATATTACACTAGACCCTGTCTCTGTTTATATTACACTAGACCCTGTCTCTGTTTATATTACACTAGACCCTGTCTCTGTTTATATTACACTAGACCCTGTCTCTGTTTATATTACACTAGACCCTGTCTCTGTTTATATTACACTAGACCCTGTCTCTGTTTATATTACACTAGACCCTGTCTCTGTTTATATTACACTAGACCCTGTCTCTGTTTATATTACACTGGACCCTGTCTCTGTTTATATTACACTAGACCCTGTCTCTGTTTATATTACACTAGACCCTGTCTCTGTTTATATTACACTAGACCCTGTCTCTGTTTATATTACACTAGACCCTGTCTCTGTTTATATTACACTAGACCCTGTCTCTGTTTATATTACACTAGACCCTGTCTCTGTTTATATTACACTAGACCCTGTCTCTGTTTATATTACACTAGACCCTGTCTCTGTTTATATTACACTAGACCCTGTCTCTGTTTATATTACACTAGACCCTGTCTCTGTTTATATTACACTAGACCCTGTCTCTGTTTATATTACACTAGACCCTGTCTCTGTTTATATTACACTAGACCCTGTCTCTGTTTATATTACACTAGACCCTGTCTCTGTTTATATTACACTAGACCCTGTCTCTGTTTATATTACACTAGACCCTGTCTCTGTTTATATTACACTAGACCTGTCTCTGTTTATATTACACTAGACCCTGTCTCTGTTTATATTACACTAGACCCTGTCTCTGTTTATATTACACTAGACCCTGTCTCTGTTTATATTACACTAGACCCTGTCTCTGTTTATATTACACTAGACCCTGTCTCTGTTTATATTACACTAGACCCTGTCTCTGTTTATATTACACTAGACCCTGTCTCTGTTTATATTACACTAGACCCTGTCTCTGTTTATATTACACTAGACCCTGTCTCTGTTTATATTACACTAGACCCTGTCTCTGTTTATATTACACTAGACCCTGTCTCTGTTTATATTACACTAGACCCTGTCTCTGTTTATATTACACTAGACCCTGTCTCTGTTTTATTACACTAGACCCTGTCTCTGTTTATATTACACTAGACCCTGTCTCTGTTTATATTACACTAGACCCTGTCTCTGTTTATATTACACTAGACCCTGTCTCTGTTTATATTACACTAGACCCTGTCTCTGTTTATATTACACTAGACCCTGTCTCTGTTTATATTACACTAGACCCTGTCTCTGTTTATATTACACTAGACCCTGTCTCTGTTTATATTACACTAGACCCTGTCTCTGTTTATATTACACTAGACCCTGTCTCTGTTTATATTACACTAGACCCTGTCTCTGTTATATTACACTAGACCCTGTCTCTGTTTATATTACACTAGGCCTGTCTCTGTTTATATTACACTAGACCCTGTCTCTGTTTATATTACACTAGACCCTGTCTCTGTTTATATTACACTAGACCCTGTCTCTGTTTATATTACACTAGACCCTGTCTCTGTTTATATTACACTAGACCCTGTCTCTGTTTATATTACACTAGACCCTGTCTCTGTTTATATTACACTAGACCCTGTCTCTGTTTATATTACACTAGACCCTGTCTCTGTTTATATTACACTAGACCCTGTCTCTGTTTATATTACACTAGACCCTGTCTCTGTTTATATTACACTAGACCCTGTCTCTGTTTATATTACACTAGACCCTGTCTCTGTTTATATTACACTAGACCCTGTCTCTGTTTATATTACACTAGACCCTGTCTCTGTTTATATTACACTAGACCCTGTCTCTGTTTATATTACACTAGACCCTGTCTCTGTTTATATTACACTAGACCCTGTCTCTGTTTATATTACACTAGACCCTGTCTCTGTTTATATTACACTAGACCCTGTCTCTGTTTATATTACACTAGACCCTGTCTCTGTTTATATTACACTAGACCCTGTCTCTGTTTATATTACACTAGACCCTGTCTCTGTTTATATTACACTAGACCCTGTCTCTGTTTATATTACACTAGACCCTGTCTCTGTTTATATTACACTAGACCCTGTCTCTGTTTATATTACACTAGACCCTGTCTCTGTTTATATTACACTAGACCCTGTCTCTGTTTATATTACACTAGACCCTGTCTCTGTTTATATTACACTAGACCCTGTCTCTGTTTATATTACACTAGACCCTGTCTCTGTTTATATTACACTAGACCCTGTCTCTGTTTATATTACACTAGACCCTGTCTCTGTTTATATTACACTAGACCCTGTCTCTGTTTATATTACACTAGACCCTGTCTCTGTTTATATTACACTAGACCCTGTCTCTGTTTATATTACACTAGACCCTGTCTCTGTTTATATTACACTAGACCCTGTCTCTGTTTATATTACACTAGACCCTGTCTCTGTTTATATTACACTAGACCCTGTCTCTGTTTATATTACACTAGACCCTGTCTCTGTTTATATTACACTAGACCCTGTCTCTGTTTATATTACACTAGACCCTGTCTCTGTTTATATTACACTAGACCCTGTCTCTGTTTATATTACACTAGACCCTGTCTCTGTTTATATTACACTAGACCCTGTCTCTGTTTATATTACACTAGACCCTGTCTCTGTTTATATTACACTAGACCCTGTCTCTGTTTATATTACACTAGACCCTGTCTCTGTTTATATTACACTAGACCCTGTCTCTGTTTATATTACACTAGACCCTGTCTCTGTTTATATTACACTAGCCCTGTCTCTGTTTATATTACACTAGACCCTGTCTCTGTTTATATTACACTAGACCCTGTCTCTGTTTATATTACACTAGACCCTGTCTCTGTTTATATTACACTAGACCCTGTCTCTGTTTATATTACACTAGACCCTGTCTCTGTTTATATTACACTAGACCCTGTCTCTGTTTATATTACACTAGACCCTGTCTCTGTTTATATTACACTAGACCCTGTCTCTGTTTATATTACACTAGACCCTGTCTCTGTTTATATTACACTAGACCCTGTCTCTGTTTATATTACACTAGACCCTGTCTCTGTTTATATTACACTAGACCCTGTCTCTGTTTATATTACACTAGACCCTGTCTCTGTTTATATTACACTAGACCCTGTCTCTGTTTATATTACACTAGACCCTGTCTCTGTTTATATTACACTAGACCCTGTCTCTGTTTATATTACACTAGACCCTGTCTCTGTTTATATTACACTAGACCCTGTCTCTGTTTATATTACACTAGACCCTGTCTCTGTTTATATTACACTAGACCCTGTCTCTGTTTATATTACACTAGACCCTGTCTCTGTTTATATTACACTAGACCCTGTCTCTGTTTATATTACACTAGACCCTGTCTCTGTTTATATTACACTAGACCCTGTCTCTGTTTATATTACACTAGACCCTGTCTCTGTTTATATTACACTAGACCCTGTCTCTGTTTATATTACACTAGACCCTGTCTCTGTTTATATTACACTAGACCCTGTCTCTGTTTATATTACACTAGACCCTGTCTCTGTTTATATTACACTAGACCCTGTCTCTGTTTATATTACACTAGACCCTGTCTCTGTTTATATTACACTAGACCCTGTCTCTGTTTATATTACACTAGACCCTGTCTCTGTTTATATTACACTAGACCCTGTCTCTGTTTATATTACACTAGACCCTGTCTCTGTTTATATTACACTAGACCCTGTCTCTGTTTATATTACACTAGACCCTGTCTCTGTTTATATTACACTAGACCCTGTCTCTGTTTATATTACACTAGACCCTGTCTCTGTTTATATTACACTAGACCCTGTCTCTGTTTATATTACACTAGACCCTGTCTCTGTTTATATTACACTAGACCCTGTCTCTGTTTATATTACACTAGACCCTGTCTCTGTTTATATTACACTAGACCCTGTCTCTGTTTATATTACACTAGACCCTGTCTCTGTTTATATTACACTAGACCCTGTCTCTGTTATATTACACTAGACCCTGTCTCTGTTTATATTACACTAGACCCTGTCTCTGTTTATATTACACTAGACCCTGTCTCTGTTTATATTACACTAGACCCTGTCTCTGTTTATATTACACTAGACCCTGTCTCTGTTTATATTACACTAGACCCTGTCTCTGTTTATATTACACTAGACCCTGTCTCTGTTTATATTACACTAGACCCTGTCTCTGTTTATATTACACTAGACCCTGTCTCTGTTTATATTACACTAGACCCTGTCTCTGTTTATATTACACTAGACCCTGTCTCTGTTTATATTACACTAGACCCTGTCTCTGTTTATATTACACTAGACCCTGTCTCTGTTTATATTACACTAGACCCTGTCTCTGTTTATATTACACTAGACCCTGTCTCTGTTTATATTACACTAGACCCTGTCTCTGTTTATATTACACTAGACCCTGTCTCTGTTTATATTACACTAGACCCTGTCTCTGTTTATATTACACTAGACCCTGTCTCTGTTTATATTACACTAGACCCTGTCTCTGTTTATATTACACTAGACCCTGTCTCTGTTTATATTACACTAGACCCTGTCTCTGTTTATATTACACTAGACCCTGTCTCTGTTTATATTACACTAGACCCTGTCTCTGTTTATATTACACTAGACCCTGTCTCTGTTTATATTACACTAGACCCTGTCTCTGTTTATATTACACTAGACCCTGTCTCTGTTTATATTACACTAGACCCTGTCTCTGTTTATATTACACTAGACCCTGTCTCTGTTTATATTACACTAGACCCTGTCTCTGTTTATATTACACTAGACCCTGTCTCTGTTTATATTACACTAGACCCTGTCTCTGTTTATATTACACTAGACCCTGTCTCTGTTTATATTACACTAGACCCTGTCTCTGTTTATATTACACTAGACCCTGTCTCTGTTTATATTACACTAGACCCTGTCTCTGTTTATATTACACTAGACCCTGTCTCTGTTTATATTACACTAGACCCTGTCTCTGTTTATATTACACTAGACCCTGTCTCTGTTTATATTACACTAGACCCTGTCTCTGTTTATATTACACTAGACCCTGTCTCTGTTTATATTACACTAGACCCTGTCTCTGTTTATATTACACTAGACCCTGTCTCTGTTTATATTACACTAGACCCTGTCTCTGTTTATATTACACTAGACCCTGTCTCTGTTTATATTACACTAGACCCTGTCTCTGTTTATATTACACTAGACCCTGTCTCTGTTTATATTACACTAGACCCTGTCTCTGTTTATATTACACTAGACCCTGTCTCTGTTTATATTACACTAGACCCTGTCTCTGTTTATATTACACTAGACCCTGTCTCTGTTTATATTACACTAGACCCTGTCTCTGTTTATATTACACTAGACCCTGTCTCTGTTTATATTACACTAGACCCTGTCTCTGTTTATATTACACTAGACCCTGTCTCTGTTTATATTACACTAGACCCTGTCTCTGTTTATATTACACTAGACCTGTCTCTGTTTATATTACACTAGACCCTGTCTCTGTTTATATTACACTAGACCCTGTCTCTGTTTATATTACACTAGACCCTGTCTCTGTTTATATTACACTAGACCCTGTCTCTGTTTATATTACACTAGACCCTGTCTCTGTTTATATTACACTAGACCCTGTCTCTGTTTATATTACACTAGACCCTGTCTCTGTTTATATTACACTAGACCCTGTCTCTGTTTATATTACACTAGACCCTGTCTCTGTTTATATTACACTAGACCCTGTCTCTGTTTATATTACACTAGACCCTGTCTCTGTTTATATTACACTAGACCCTGTCTCTGTTTATATTACACTAGACCCTGTCTCTGTTTATATTACACTAGACCCTGTCTCTGTTTATATTACACTAGACCCTGTCTCTGTTTATATTACACTAGACCCTGTCTCTGTTTATATTACACTAGACCCTGTCTCTGTTTATATTACACTAGACCCTGTCTCTGTTTATATTACACTAGACCCTGTCTCTGTTTATATTACACTAGACCCTGTCTCTGTTTATATTACACTAGACCCTGTCTCTGTTTATATTACACTAGACCCTGTCTCTGTTTATATTACACTAGACCCTGTCTCTGTTTATATTACACTAGACCCTGTCTCTGTTTATATTACACTAGACCCTGTCTCTGTTTATATTACACTAGACCCTGTCTCTGTTTATATTACACTAGACCCTGTCTCTGTTTATATTACACTAGACCCTGTCTCTGTTTATATTACACTAGACCCTGTCTCTGTTTATATTACACTAGACCCTGTCTCTGTTTATATTACACTAGACCCTGTCTCTGTTTATATTACACTAGACCCTGTCTCTGTTTATATTACACTAGACCCTGTCTCTGTTTATATTACACTAGACCCTGTCTCTGTTTATATTACACTAGACCCTGTCTCTGTTTATATTACACTAGACCCTGTCTCTGTTTATATTACACTAGACCCTGTCTCTGTTTATATTACACTAGACCCTGTCTCTGTTTATATTACACTAGACCCTGTCTCTGTTTATATTACACTAGACCCTGTCTCTGTTTATATTACACTAGACCCTGTCTCTGTTTATATTACACTAGACCCTGTCTCTGTTTATATTACACTAGACCCTGTCTCTGTTTATATTACACTAGACCCTGTCTCTGTTTATATTACACTAGACCCTGTCTCTGTTTATATTACACTAGACCCTGTCTCTGTTTATATTACACTAGACCCTGTCTCTGTTTATATTACACTAGACCCTGTCTCTGTTTATATTACACTAGACCCTGTCTCTGTTTATATTACACTAGACCCTGTCTCTGTTTATATTACACTAGACCCTGTCTCTGTTTATATTACACTAGACCCTGTCTCTGTTTATATTACACTAGACCCTGTCTCTGTTTATATTACACTAGACCCTGTCTCTGTTTATATTACACTAGACCCTGTCTCTGTTTATATTACACTAGACCCTGTCTCTGTTTATATTACACTAGACCCTGTCTCTGTTTATATTACACTAGACCCTGTCTCTGTTTATATTACACTAGACCCTGTCTCTGTTTATATTACACTAGACCCTGTCTCTGTTTATATTACACTAGACCCTGTCTCTGTTTATATTACACTAGACCCTGTCTCTGTTTATATTACACTAGACCCTGTCTCTGTTTATATTACACTAGACCCTGTCTCTGTTTATATTACACTAGACCCTGTCTCTGTTTATATTACACTAGACCCTGTCTCTGTTTATATTACACTAGACCCTGTCTCTGTTTATATTACACTAGACCCTGTCTCTGTTTATATTACACTAGACCCTGTCTCTGTTTATATTACACTAGACCCTGTCTCTGTTTATATTACACTAGACCCTGTCTCTGTTTATATTACACTAGACCCTGTCTCTGTTTATATTACACTAGACCCTGTCTCTGTTTATATTACACTAGACCCTGTCTCTGTTTATATTACACTAGACCCTGTCTCTGTTTATATTACACTAGACCCTGTCTCTGTTTATATTACACTAGACCCTGTCTCTGTTTATATTACACTAGACCCTGTCTCTGTTTATATTACACTAGACCCTGTCTCTGTTTATATTACACTAGACCCTGTCTCTGTTTATATTACACTAGACCCTGTCTCTGTTTATATTACACTAGACCCTGTCTCTGTTTATATTACACTAGACCCTGTCTCTGTTTATATTACACTAGACCCTGTCTCTGTTTATATTACACTAGACCCTGTCTCTGTTTATATTACACTAGACCCTGTCTCTGTTTATATTACACTAGACCCTGTCTCTGTTTATATTACACTAGACCCTGTCTCTGTTTATATTACACTAGACCCTGTCTCTGTTTATATTACACTAGACCCTGTCTCTGTTTATATTACACTAGACCCTGTCTCTGTTTATATTACACTAGACCCTGTCTCTGTTTATATTACACTAGACCCTGTCTCTGTTTATATTACACTAGACCCTGTCTCTGTTTATATTACACTAGACCCTGTCTCTGTTTATATTACACTAGACCCTGTCTCTGTTTATATTACACTAGACCCTGTCTCTGTTTATATTACACTAGACCCTGTCTCTGTTTATATTACACTAGACCCTGTCTCTGTTTATATTACACTAGACCCTGTCTCTGTTTATATTACACTAGACCCTGTCTCTGTTTATATTACACTAGACCCTGTCTCTGTTTATATTACACTAGACCCTGTCTCTGTTTATATTACACTAGACCCTGTCTCTGTTTATATTACACTAGACCCTGTCTCTGTTTATATTACACTAGACCCTGTCTCTGTTTATATTACACTAGACCCTGTCTCTGTTTATATTACACTAGACCCTGTCTCTGTTTATATTACACTAGACCCTGTCTCTGTTTATATTACACTAGACCCTGTCTCTGTTTATATTACACTAGACCTGTCTCTGTTTATATTACACTAGACCCTGTCTCTGTTTATATTACACTAGACCCTGTCTCTGTTTATATTACACTAGACCCTGTCTCTGTTTATATTACACTAGACCCTGTCTCTGTTTATATTACACTAGACCCTGTCTCTGTTTATATTACACTAGACCCTGTCTCTGTTTATATTACACTAGACCCTGTCTCTGTTTATATTACACTAGACCCTGTCTCTGTTTATATTACACTAGACCCTGTCTCTGTTTATATTACACTAGACCCTGTCTCTGTTTATATTACACTAGACCCTGTCTCTGTTTATATTACACTAGACCCTGTCTCTGTTTATATTACACTAGACCCTGTCTCTGTTTATATTACACTAGACCCTGTCTCTGTTTATATTACACTAGACCCTGTCTCTGTTTATATTACACTAGACCCTGTCTCTGTTTATATTACACTAGACCCTGTCTCTGTTTATATTACACTAGACCCTGTCTCTGTTTATATTACACTAGACCCTGTCTCTGTTTATATTACACTAGACCCTGTCTCTGTTTATATTACACTAGACCCTGTCTCTGTTTATATTACACTAGACCCTGTCTCTGTTTATATTACACTAGACCCTGTCTCTGTTTATATTACACTAGACCCTGTCTCTGTTTATATTACACTAGACCCTGTCTCTGTTTATATTACACTAGACCCTGTCTCTGTTTATATTACACTAGACCCTGTCTCTGTTTATATTACACTAGACCCTGTCTCTGTTTATATTACACTAGACCCTGTCTCTGTTTATATTACACTAGACCCTGTCTCTGTTTATATTACACTAGACCCTGTCTCTGTTTATATTACACTAGACCCTGTCTCTGTTTATATTACACTAGACCCTGTCTCTGTTTATATTACACTAGACCCTGTCTCTGTTTATATTACACTAGACCCTGTCTCTGTTTATATTACACTAGACCCTGTCTCTGTTTATATTACACTAGACCCTGTCTCTGTTTATATTACACTAGACCCTGTCTCTGTTTATATTACACTAGACCCTGTCTCTGTTTATATTACACTAGACCCTGTCTCTGTTTATATTACACTAGACCCTGTCTCTGTTTATATTACACTAGACCCTGTCTCTGTTTATATTACACTAGACCCTGTCTCTGTTTATATTACACTAGACCCTGTCTCTGTTTATATTACACTAGACCCTGTCTCTGTTTATATTACACTAGACCCTGTCTCTGTTTATATTACACTAGACCCTGTCTCTGTTTATATTACACTAGACCCTGTCTCTGTTTATATTACACTAGACCCTGTCTCTGTTTATATTACACTAGACCCTGTCTCTGTTTATATTACACTAGACCCTGTCTCTGTTTATATTACACTAGACCCTGTCTCTGTTTATATTACACTAGACCCTGTCTCTGTTTATATTACACTAGACCCTGTCTCTGTTTATATTACACTAGACCCTGTCTCTGTTTATATTACACTAGACCCTGTCTCTGTTTATATTACACTAGACCCTGTCTCTGTTTATATTACACTAGACCCTGTCTCTGTTTATATTACACTAGACCCTGTCTCTGTTTATATTACACTAGACCCTGTCTCTGTTTATATTACACTAGACCCTGTCTCTGTTTATATTACACTAGACCCTGTCTCTGTTTATATTACACTAGACCCTGTCTCTGTTTATATTACACTAGACCCTGTCTCTGTTTATATTACACTAGACCCTGTCTCTGTTTATATTACACTAGACCCTGTCTCTGTTTATATTACACTAGACCCTGTCTCTGTTTATATTACACTAGACCCTGTCTCTGTTTATATTACACTAGACCCTGTCTCTGTTTATATTACACTAGACCCTGTCTCTGTTTATATTACACTAGACCCTGTCTCTGTTTATATTACACTAGACCCTGTCTCTGTTTATATTACACTAGACCCTGTCTCTGTTTATATTACACTAGACCCTGTCTCTGTTTATATTACACTAGACCCTGTCTCTGTTTATATTACACTAGACCCTGTCTCTGTTTATATTACACTAGACCCTGTCTCTGTTTATATTACACTAGACCCTGTCTCTGTTTATATTACACTAGACCCTGTCTCTGTTTATATTACACTAGACCCTGTCTCTGTTTATATTACACTAGACCCTGTCTCTGTTTATATTACACTAGACCCTGTCTCTGTTTATATTACACTAGACCCTGTCTCTGTTTATATTACACTAGACCCTGTCTCTGTTTATATTACACTAGACCCTGTCTCTGTTTATATTACACTAGACCCTGTCTCTGTTTATATTACACTAGACCCTGTCTCTGTTTATATTACACTAGACCCTGTCTCTGTTTATATTACACTAGACCCTGTCTCTGTTTATATTACACTAGACCCTGTCTCTGTTTATATTACACTAGACCCTGTCTCTGTTTATATTACACTAGACCCTGTCTCTGTTTATATTACACTAGACCCTGTCTCTGTTTATATTACACTAGACCCTGTCTCTGTTTATATTACACTAGACCCTGTCTCTGTTTATATTACACTAGACCCTGTCTCTGTTTATATTACACTAGACCCTGTCTCTGTTTATATTACACTAGACCCTGTCTCTGTTTATATTACACTAGACCCTGTCTCTGTTTATATTACACTAGACCCTGTCTCTGTTTATATTACACTAGACCCTGTCTCTGTTTATATTACACTAGACCCTGTCTCTGTTTATATTACACTAGACCCTGTCTCTGTTTATATTACACTAGACCCTGTCTCTGTTTATATTACACTAGACCCTGTCTCTGTTTATATTACACTAGACCCTGTCTCTGTTTATATTACACTAGACCCTGTCTCTGTTTATATTACACTAGATATTACACTAGACCCTGTCTCTGTTTATATTACACTAGACCCTGTCTCTGTTTATATTACACTAGACCCTGTCTCTG
Organism: Squalus acanthias; assembly: GCA_030390025.1. Taxonomy (NCBI): domain Eukaryota; kingdom Metazoa; phylum Chordata; class Chondrichthyes; order Squaliformes; family Squalidae; genus Squalus; species Squalus acanthias. The sequence goes on along the minus strand of JASTWF010001267.1, from coordinate 73,834 downwards.
TTTATATTACACTAGACCCTGTCTCTGTTTATATTACACTAGACCCTGTCTCTGTTTATATTACACTAGACCCTGTCTCTGTTTATATTACACTAGACCCTGTCTCTGTTTATATTACACTAGACCCTGTCTCTGTTTATATTACACTAGACCCTGTCTCTGTTTATATTACACTAGACCCTGTCTCTGTTTATATTACACTAGACCCTGTCTCTGTTTATATTACACTAGACCCTGTCTCTGTTTATATTACACTAGACCCTGTCTCTGTTTATATTACACTAGACCCTGTCTCTGTTTATATTACACTAGACCCTGTCTCTGTTTATATTACACTAGACCCTGTCTCTGTTTATATTACACTAGACCCTGTCTCTGTTTATATTACACTAGACCCTGTCTCTGTTTATATTACACTAGACCCTGTCTCTGTTTATATTACACTAGACCCTGTCTCTGTTTATATTACACTAGACCCTGTCTCTGTTTATATTACACTAGACCCTGTCTCTGTTTATATTACACTAGACCCTGTCTCTGTTTATATTACACTAGACCCTGTCTCTGTTTATATTACACTAGACCCTGTCTCTGTTTATATTACACTAGACCCTGTCTCTGTTTATATTACACTAGACCCTGTCTCTGTTTATATTACACTAGACCCTGTCTCTGTTTATATTACACTAGACCCTGTCTCTGTTTATATTACACTAGACCCTGTCTCTGTTTATATTACACTAGACCCTGTCTCTGTTTATATTACACTAGACCCTGTCTCTGTTTATATTACACTAGACCCTGTCTCTGTTTATATTACACTAGACCCTGTCTCTGTTTATATTACACTAGACCCTGTCTCTGTTTATATTACACTAGACCCTGTCTCTGTTTATATTACACTAGACCCTGTCTCTGTTATATTACACTAGACCCTGTCTCTGTTTATATTACACTAGACCCTGTCTCTGTTTATATTACACTAGACCCTGTCTCTGTTTATATTACACTAGACCCTGTCTCTGTTTATATTACACTAGACCCTGTCTCTGTTTATATTACACTAGACCCTGTCTCTGTTTATATTACACTAGACCCTGTCTCTGTTTATATTACACTAGACCCTGTCTCTGTTTATATTACACTAGACCCTGTCTCTGTTTATATTACACTAGACCCTGTCTCTGTTTATATTACACTAGACCCTGTCTCTGTTTATATTACACTAGACCCTGTCTCTGTTTATATTACACTAGACCCTGTCTCTGTTTATATTACACTAGACCCTGTCTCTGTTTATATTACACTAGACCCTGTCTCTGTTTATATTACACTAGACCCTGTCTCTGTTTATATTACACTAGACCCTGTCTCTGTTTATATTACACTAGACCCTGTCTCTGTTTATATTACACTAGACCCTGTCTCTGTTTATATTACACTAGACCCTGTCTCTGTTTATATTACACTAGACCCTGTCTCTGTTTATATTACACTAGACCCTGTCTCTGTTTATATTACACTAGACCCTGTCTCTGTTTATATTACACTAGACCCTGTCTCTGTTTATATTACACTAGACCCTGTCTCTGTTTATATTACACTAGACCCTGTCTCTGTTTATATTACACTAGACCCTGTCTCTGTTTATATTACACTAGACCCTGTCTCTGTTTATATTACACTAGACCCTGTCTCTGTTTATATTACACTAGACCCTGTCTCTGTTTATATTACACTAGACCCTGTCTCTGTTTATATTACACTAGACCCTGTCTCTGTTTATATTACACTAGACCCTGTCTCTGTTTATATTACACTAGACCCTGTCTCTGTTTATATTACACTAGACCCTGTCTCTGTTTATATTACACTAGACCCTGTCTCTGTTTATATTACACTAGACCCTGTCTCTGTTTATATTACACTAGACCCTGTCTCTGTTTATATTACACTAGACCCTGTCTCTGTTTATATTACACTAGACCCTGTCTCTGTTTATATTACACTAGACCCTGTCTCTGTTTATATTACACTAGACCCTGTCTCTGTTTATATTACACTAGACCCTGTCTCTGTTTATATTACACTAGACCCTGTCTCTGTTTATATTACACTAGACCCTGTCTCTGTTTATATTACACTAGACCCTGTCTCTGTTTATATTACACTAGACCCTGTCTCTGTTTATATTACACTGACCCTGTCTCTGTTTATATTACACTAGACCCTGTCTCTGTTTATATTACACTAGACCCTGTCTCTGTTTATATTACACTAGACCCTGTCTCTGTTTATATTACACTAGACCCTGTCTCTGTTTATATTACACTAGACCCTGTCTCTGTTTATATTACACTAGACCCTGTCTCTGTTTATATTACACTAGACCCTGTCTCTGTTTATATTACACTAGACCCTGTCTCTGTTTATATTACACTAGACCTGTCTCTGTTTATATTACACTAGACCTGTCTCTGTTTATATTACACTAGACCCTGTCTCTGTTTATATTACACTAGACCCTGTCTCTGTTTATATTACACTAGACCCTGTCTCTGTTTATATTACACTAGACCCTGTCTCTGTTTATATTACACTAGACCCTGTCTCTGTTTATATTACACTAGACCTGTCTCTGTTTATATTACACTAGACCCTGTCTCTGTTTATATTACACTAGACCCTGTCTCTGTTTATATTACACTAGACCCTGTCTCTGTTTATATTACACTAGACCCTGTCTCTGTTTATATTACACTAGACCCTGTCTCTGTTTATATTACACTAGACCCTGTCTCTGTTTATATTACACTAGACCCTGTCTCTGTTTATATTACACTAGACCCTGTCTCTGTTTATATTACACTAGACCCTGTCTCTGTTTATATTACACTAGACCCTGTCTCTGTTTATATTACACTAGACCCTGTCTCTGTTTATATTACACTAGACCCTGTCTCTGTTTATATTACACTAGACCCTGTCTCTGTTTATATTACACTAGACCCTGTCTCTGTTTATATTACACTAGACCCTGTCTCTGTTTATATTACACTAGACCCTGTCTCTGTTTATATTACACTAGACCCTGTCTCTGTTTATATTACACTAGACCCTGTCTCTGTTTATATTACACTAGACCCTGTCTCTGTTTATATTACACTAGACCCTGTCTCTGTTTATATTACACTAGACCCTGTCTCTGTTTATATTACACTAGACCCTGTCTCTGTTTATATTACACTAGACCCTGTCTCTGTTTATATTACACTAGACCCTGTCTCTGTTTATATTACACTAGACCCTGTCTCTGTTTATATTACACTAGACCCTGTCTCTGTTTATATTACACTAGACCCTGTCTCTGTTTATATTACACTAGACCCTGTCTCTGTTTATATTACACTAGACCCTGTCTCTGTTTATATTACACTAGACCCTGTCTCTGTTTATATTACACTAGACCCTGTCTCTGTTTATATTACACTAGACCCTGTCTCTGTTTATATTACACTAGACCCTGTCTCTGTTTATATTACACTAGACCCTGTCTCTGTTTATATTACACTAGACCCTGTCTCTGTTTATATTACACTAGACCCTGTCTCTGTTTATATTACACTAGACCCTGTCTCTGTTTATATTACACTAGACCCTGTCTCTGTTTATATTACACTAGACCCTGTCTCTGTTTATATTACACTAGACCCTGTCTCTGTTTATATTACACTAGACCCTGTCTCTGTTTATATTACACTAGACCCTGTCTCTGTTTATATTACACTAGACCCTGTCTCTGTTTATATTACACTAGACCCTGTCTCTGTTTATATTACACTAGACCCTGTCTCTGTTTATATTACACTAGACCCTGTCTCTGTTTATATTACACTAGACCCTGTCTCTGTTTATATTACACTAGACCCTGTCTCTGTTTATATTACACTAGACCCTGTCTCTGTTTATATTACACTAGACCCTGTCTCTGTTTATATTACACTAGACCCTGTCTCTGTTTATATTACACTAGACCCTGTCTCTGTTTATATTACACTAGACCCTGTCTCTGTTTATATTACACTAGACCCTGTCTCTGTTTATATTACACTAGACCCTGTCTCTGTTTATATTACACTAGACCCTGTCTCTGTTTATATTACACTAGACCCTGTCTCTGTTTATATTACACTAGACCCTGTCTCTGTTTATATTACACTAGACCCTGTCTCTGTTTATATTACACTAGACCCTGTCTCTGTTTATATTACACTAGACCCTGTCTCTGTTTATATTACACTAGACCCTGTCTCTGTTTATATTACACTAGACCCTGTCTCTGTTTATATTACACTAGACCCTGTCTCTGTTTATATTACACTAGACCCTGTCTCTGTTTATATTACACTAGACCCTGTCTCTGTTTATATTACACTAGACCCTGTCTCTGTTTATATTACACTAGACCCTGTCTCTGTTTATATTACACTAGACCCTGTCTCTGTTTATATTACACTAGACCCTGTCTCTGTTTATATTACACTAGACCCTGTCTCTGTTTATATTACACTAGACCCTGTCTCTGTTTATATTACACTAGACCCTGTCTCTGTTTATATTACACTAGACCCTGTCTCTGTTTATATTACACTAGACCCTGTCTCTGTTTATATTACACTAGACCCTGTCTCTGTTTATATTACACTAGACCCTGTCTCTGTTTATATTACACTAGACCCTGTCTCTGTTTATATTACACTAGACCCTGTCTCTGTTTATATTACACTAGACCCTGTCTCTGTTTATATTACACTAGACCCTGTCTCTGTTTATATTACACTAGACCCTGTCTCTGTTTATATTACACTAGACCCTGTCTCTGTTTATATTACACTAGACCCTGTCTCTGTTTATATTACACTAGACCCTGTCTCTGTTTATATTACACTAGACCCTGTCTCTGTTTATATTACACTAGACCCTGTCTCTGTTTATATTACACTAGACCCTGTCTCTGTTTATATTACACTAGACCCTGTCTCTGTTTATATTACACTAGACCCTGTCTCTGTTTATATTACACTAGACCCTGTCTCTGTTATATTACACTAGACCCTGTCTCTGTTTATATTACACTAGACCCTGTCTCTGTTTATATTACACTAGACCCTGTCTCTGTTTATATTACACTAGACCCTGTCTCTGTTTATATTACACTAGACCCTGTCTCTGTTTATATTACACTAGACCCTGTCTCTGTTTATATTACACTAGACCCTGTCTCTGTTTATATTACACTAGACCCTGTCTCTGTTTATATTACACTAGACCTGTCTCTGTTTATATTACACTAGACCCTGTCTCTGTTTATATTACACTAGACCTGTCTCAGTTTATATTACACTGGACCCTGTCTCTGTTTATATTCACAAGGCCCTGTCTCTGTTTATATTACACTAGACCCTAGCTTGTTTATATTACACTAGAACCTGTCTCTGTTTATATTACACTAGACCCTGTCTCTGTTTATATTACACGTGACCCTGTCTCTGTTTATATTACACTAGACCCTGTCTCTGTTTATATTACACTAGACCCTGTCTCTGTTTATATTACACTTGACCCAGTCTCTGTTTTTATTACACTAGACCCTGTCTCCTGTTATATTACACTAGGCCCTGTCTCTGTTTATATTACACTAGACCCTGTCTCTGATTATATTACACTAGGACCCTGTCTCTGTTTTATTACACTAGACCCTGTCTCTGTTTATATACACTAGACCCTGTCTCTGTTTATATTACACTGGACCCTGTCTCTGTTTATATTACACTGGACCCTGTCTCAGTTTATATTACACTGGACCCTGTCTCTGTTTATATTACACGAGACTCTGTCTCTGTTTATATTACACTAGACCCTGTCTCAGGATATATTACACTTGACCCTGTCTCTTTATATTACACTAGACCCTGTCTCTGTTTATATTACCTCGACCTGTCTCTGTTTATATTACGCTAGACCCTGTCTCTGTTTATATTACACTAGACCCAGTCTCTGTTAATATTACCACTTGACCTGTCTCTGTTTATATTACACTCGGCCCTGTCTTTTTATATTACACTAGACCCTGTATCTGTTTATATTTCATCAGAACCTGTCTCTGTTTATATTACTACTAGACCCTGTCCCTGTTTATATTACACTAGACCCCTGTCTCTGTTTATATTACACTAGACCCTGTCTCTGTTTATATTACACTAGACCCTGTCTCTGTTTATGTTACACTAGACCCTGCTCGTGTTTATATTACACTAGACCCTGTCTCTGTTTATATTACACTAGACCCTGTCTCTGTTTATATTACACTAGACCCTGTCTCTGTTTATATTACACTAGACCCTGTCTCTGTTTATATTACACTAGACCCTGTCTCTGTTTATATACACTAGACCCTGTCTCTGTTTATATTACACTAGACCCTGTCTCTGTTTATATTACACTAGACCCTGTCTCTGTTTATATTACACAAGACCCTGTCTCTGTTTATATTACACTCGACCCTGTCTCTGTTATATTACACTAGACCCTGTCTCTGTTTATATTACACTAGACCCTGTCTCTGTTTATATTACACTAGACCCTGTCTCTGTTTATATTACACTAGACCCTGTCTCTGTTTATATTACACTAGACCCTGTCTCTGTTATATTACACTAGACCCTGTCTCTGTTTATATTACACAAGACCCTGTCTCTGTTTATATTACACTAGACCCTGTCTCTGTTTATATTACACTAGACCCTGTCTCTGTTTATATTACACTAGACCCTGTCTCTGATTATATTACACTCGGCCCTGTCTCTGTTTATATTACACTAGACCCTGTCTCTGTTTATATTACACTAGACCCTGTCTCTGTTTATATTACACTAGACCCTGTCTCTGTTTATATTACACTAGACCCTGTCTCTGTTTATATTACACTAGACCCTGTCTCTGTTTATATTACACTAGACGCCTGTCTCTGTTTATATTACACTAGACCCTGTCTCTGTTTATATTACACTAGACCCTGTCTCTGTTTATATTACACTAGACCCTGTCGCTGTTTATATTACACTAGACCCTGTCTCTGTTTATATTACACTAGACCCTGTCTCTGTTTATATTACACTAGACCCTGTCTCAGTTTATATTGCACTAGTCCCTGTCTCTGTTTATATTACACTAGGCCCTGTCTCTGTTTATATTACACTAGACCCTGTCTCTGCTTATATTACACTAGACCCTGTCTCTGTTTATATTACACTAGACCTTGCCTCTGTTTATATTACACTAGACCCTGTCTCTGTTTATATTACACAAGACCCTGTCTGTGTTTATATCACACTAGACCCTGTCTCTGATTATATTACACTCGGCCCTGTCTCTGTTTATATTACACTAGACCCTGTCTCTGTTTATATTATACTAGAACCTCTCTCTGTTTATATTACACTCGACCCTGTCTCTGTTTATATTATACTAGACCCTGTCCCTGTTTATATTACACGAGACCCTGTCTCTGTTTATATTACACTAGACGCAGTCTCTGTTTATATTACACTAGACCCTGTTTCTCTTTATATTACACTCGACCCTGTTTCTGTTTATATTTCACTAGACCCTGTCTCTGTTTATATTACACTGGACCCTGTCTCTGTTTATATTACACTAGACCCTGTCTCTGTTTATATTACACTAGGCCCTGTCTCTGTTTAGATTACACTAGACCTTGTCTCTGTTTATATTACACTAGACCCTGTCTCTGTTTATATTACACGAGACCGTGTCTCTGTTTATATTACACTAGACCCTGTCTCTGTTTATATTACACTAGACCCTGTCTCTGTTTATATTACACTAGACCCTGTCTCTGTTTATATTACACTAGACCCTGTCTCTGTTTATATTACACTAGACCCTGTCACTGTTTATCTTACACTAGACCCTGTCTCAGTTATACTGCACTAGACCCTGTCTCTGTTTATATTACACTAGACCCTGTCTCTGTTTATATGACATGAGACCCTGTCTCTGTTTATATTACACTAGACCCTGTCTCAGGATATATTTCACTTGATCCTGTCTCTCTTTATATTACACTAGACCCTGTCTCTGTTTATATTACACTAGACCCTGTCTCTGTTTATATTACACTAGACCCTGTCTCTGTTTATATTACACTAGACCCTGTCTCTGTTTATATTACACTAGACCCTGTCTCTGTTTATATTACACTAGACCCTGTCTCTGTTTATATTACACTAGACCCTGTCTCTGTTTATATTACACTAGACCCTGTCTCTGTTTATATTACACTAGACCCTGTCTCTGTTTATATTACACTAGACCCTGTCTCTGTTTATATTACACTAGACCCTGTCTCTGTTTATATTACACTAGACCCTGTCTCTGTTTATATTACACTAGACCCTGTCTCTGTTTATATTACACTAGACCCTGTCTCTGTTTATATTACACTAGACCCTGTCTCTGTTTATATTACACTAGACCCTGTCTCTGTTTATATTACACTAGACCCTGTCTCTGTTTATATTACACTAGACCCTGTCTCTGTTTATATTACACTAGACCCTGTCTCTGTTTATATTACACTAGACCCTGTCTCTGTTTATATTACACTAGACCCTGTCTCTGTTTATATTACACTAGACCCTGTCTCTGTTTATATTACACTAGACCCTGTCTCTGTTTATATTACACTAGACCCTGTCTCTGTTTATATTACACTAGACCCTGTCTCTGTTTATATTACACTAGACCCTGTCTCTGTTTATATTACACTAGACCCTGTCTCTGTTTATATTACACTAGACCCTGTCTCTGTTTATATTACACTAGACCCTGTCTCTGTTTATATTACACTAGACCCTGTCTCTGTTTATATTACACTAGACCCTGTCTCTGTTTATATTACACTAGACCCTGTCTCTGTTTATATTACACTAGACCCTGTCTCTGTTTATATTACACTAGACCCTGTCTCTGTTTATATTACACTAGACCCTGTCTCTGTTTATATTACACTAGACCCTGTCTCTGTTTATATTACACTAGACCCTGTCTCTGTTATATTACACTAGACCCTGTCTCTGTTATATTACACTAGACCCTGTCTCTGTTTATATTACACTAGACCCTGTCTCTGTTTATATTACACTAGACCCTGTCTCTGTTTATATTACACTAGACCCTGTCTCTGTTTATATTACACTAGACCCTGTCTCTGTTTATATTACACTAGACCCTGTCTCTGTTTATATTACACTAGACCCTGTCTCTGTTTATATTACACTAGACCCTGTCTCTGTTTATATTACACTAGACCCTGTCTCTGTTTATATTACACTAGACCCTGTCTCTGTTTATATTACACTAGACCCTGTCTCTGTTTATATTACACTAGACCCTGTCTCTGTTTATATTACACTAGACCCTGTCTCTGTTTATATTACACTAGACCCTGTCTCTGTTTATATTACACTAGACCCTGTCTCTGTTTATATTACACTAGACCCTGTCTCTGTTTATATTACACTAGACCCTGTCTCTGTTTATATTACACTAGACCCTGTCTCTGTTTATATTACACTAGACCCTGTCTCTGTTTATATTACACTAGACCCTGTCTCTGTTTATATTACACTAGACCCTGTCTCTGTTTATATTACACTAGACCCTGTCTCTGTTTATATTACACTAGACCCTGTCTCTGTTTATATTACACTAGACCCTGTCTCTGTTTATATTACACTAGACCCTGTCTCTGTTTATATTACACTAGACCCTGTCTCTGTTTATATTACACTAGACCCTGTCTCTGTTTATATTACACTAGACCCTGTCTCTGTTTATATTACACTAGACCCTGTCTCTGTTTATATTACACTAGACCCTGTCTCTGTTTATATTACACTAGACCCTGTCTCTGTTTATATTACACTAGACCCTGTCTCTGTTTATATTACACTAGACCCTGTCTCTGTTTATATTACACTAGACCCTGTCTCTGTTTATATTACACTAGACCCTGTCTCTGTTTATATTACACTAGACCCTGTCTCTGTTTATATTACACTAGACCCTGTCTCTGTTTATATTACACTAGACCCTGTCTCTGTTTATATTACACTAGACCCTGTCTCTGTTTATATTACACTAGACCCTGTCTCTGTTTATATTACACTAGACCCTGTCTCTGTTTATATTACACTAGACCCTGTCTCTGTTTATATTACACTAGACCCTGTCTCTGTTTATGTTACACAAGACCCTGTCTCAGTTATTACTGCGCTAGACCCTGTCTCTGTTTATATTACACTAGGCCCTGTCTCTGTTTATATTACAGTAGACCCTGTCTCTGTTTACATGACACGAGACCCTGTCCCTGTTTATATTACACTAGACCCTGTCTCAGGATATATTACACTAGACCCTGTCTTAGGATATATTACACTTGATCCTGTCTCTCTTTATATTACACTAGACCCTGTCTCTCTTTATATTACACGAGACCCTGTCTCTGTTTATATTACACTACACCCTGTCTCTGTTTAGATTACACTAGGCCCTGTCTCTGTTTATATTACACTAGACCCTGTCTCTGGTTATATTATACTAGACCCTGTCCCTGTTTATATTACACTAGACCCTGTCTCTGTTTATACTACACTAGACCCTGTCTCTGTTTATATTACTCTAGACCCTGTCTCAGTTTATATTACACTAGACCCTGTCTCTGTTTATATTACACTGGACCCTGTCTCTGTTTATATTACACTGGACCCTGTCTCTGTTTATATTACACTAGACCCTGTCTCTGTTTATATTACACTAGACCCTGTCTCTGTTTATATTACACTAGACCCTGTCTCTGTTTATATTACACTAGACCCTGTCTCTGTTTATATTACACTAGACCCTGTCTCTGTTTATATTACACTAGACCCTGTCTCTGTTTATATTACACTAGACCCTGTCTCTGTTTATATTACACTAGACCCTGTCTCTGTTTATATTACACTAGACCCTGTCTCTGTTTATATTACACTAGACCCTGTCTCTGTTTATATTACACTAGACCCTGTCTCTGTTTATATTACACTAGACCCTGTCTCTGTTTATATTACACTAGACCCTGTCTCTGTTTATATTACACTAGACCCTGTCTCTGTTTATATTACACTAGACCCTGTCTCTGTTTATATTACACTAGACCCTGTCTCTGTTTATATTACACTAGACCCTGTCTCTGTTTATATTACACTAGAAACTTTCTCTGTGAATATTACACTGGACCCTCTCTCTGTATATATTACACTAGACCCTTTCTCTGTTTATATTACACTAGACCCTGTCTCTGTTTAAATTACACTAGAAACTTTCTCTGTGAATATTACACTGGACCCTCTCTCTGTATATATTACACTAGACCCTGTCTCTGTTTATATTACACTAGACTCTGTCTCTGTTTATATTACACGAGATCCTGTCTGTGTTTATATCACGCTAGACCCTGTCTCTGATTATATTACACTCGGCCCTGTCACTGTTTATATTACACTAGACCCTGTCTCTGTTTATACTACACTAGACCTAGTCTCTGTTTATATTACTCTGGACCCTGTCTCAGTTTATATTGCACTGGACCCTGTCTCTGTTTATATTACACGAGACTCTGTCTCTGTTTATATTACACTAGACCCTGTCTCAGGATATATTACACTTGATCCTGTCTCTCTTTATATTACACTAGACCCTGTCTCTGTTTATATTACACGAGACCCTGTCTCTGTTTATATTACACTAGACCCTGTCTCTGTTTATATTACACTAGACCCTGTCTCTGTTTATATTACACTAGACCCTGTCTCTGTTTATATTACACTAGACCCTGTCTCTGTTTATATTACACTAGACCCTGTCTCTGTTTATATTACACTAGACCCTGTCTCTGTTTATATTACACTAGACCCTGTCTCTGTTTATATTACACTAGACCCTGTCTCTGTTTATATTACACTAGACCCTGTCTCTGTTTATATTACACTAGACCCTGTCTCTGTTTATATTACACTAGACCCTGTCTCTGTTTATATTACACTAGACCCTGTCTCTGTTTATATTACACTAGACCCTGTCTCTGTTTATATTACACTAGACCCTGTCTCTGTTTATATTACACTAGACCCTGTCTCTGTTTATATTACACTAGACCCTGTCTCTGTTTATATTACACTAGACCCTGTCTCTGTTTATATTACACTAGACCCTGTCTCTGTTTATATTACACTAGACCCTGTCTCTGTTTATATTACACTAGACCCTGTCTCTGTTTATATTACACTAGACCCTGTCTCTGTTTATATTACACTAGACCCTGTCTCTGTTTATATTACACTCGACCCTGTCTCTGTTTATATTACACTAGACCCTGTCTCTGTTTATATTACACTAGACCCTGTCTCTGTTTATATTACACTAGACCCTGTCTCTGTTTATATTACACTAGACCCTGTCTCTGTTTATATTACACTAGACCCTGTCTCTGTTTATATTACACTAGACCCTGTCTCTGTTTATATTACACTAGACCCTGTCTCTGTTTATATTACACTCGGCCCTGTCTCTGTTTATATTACACTAGACCCTGTCTCTGTTTATATTACACTAGACCCTGTCTCTGTTTATATTACACTAGACCCTGTCTCTGTTTATATTACACTAGACCCTGTCTCTGTTTATATTACACTAGACCCTGTCTCTGTTTATATTACACTAGACCCTGTCTCTGTTTATATTACACTAGACCCTGTCTCTGTTTATATTACACTAGACCCTGTCTCTGTTTATATTACACTAGACCCTGTCTCTGTTTATATTACACTAGACCCTGTCTCTGTTTATATTACACTAGACCCTGTCTCTGTTTATATTACACTAGACCCTGTCTCTGTTTATATTACACTAGACCCTGTCTCTGTTTATATTACACTAGACCCTGTCTCTGTTTATATTACACTAGACCCTGTCTCTGTTTATATTACACTAGACCCTGTCTCTGTTTATATTACACTAGACCCTGTCTCTGTTTATATTACACTAGACCCTGTCTCTGTTTATATTACACTAGACCCTGTCTCTGTTTATATTACACTAGACCCTGTCTCTGTTTATATTACACTAGACCCTGTCTCTGTTTATATTACACTAGACCCTGTCTCTGTTTATATTACACTAGACCCTGTCTCTGTTTATATTACACTAGACCCTGTCTCTGTTTATATTACACTAGACCCTGTCTCTGTTTATATTACACTAGACCCTGTCTCTGTTTATATTACACTCGGCCCTGTCTCTGTTTATATCACACCAGACCCTGTCTTGGTTCATATTACACTGGACCCTGTCTCGGTTTATATTACATTAGACGCTGTCTCTATTTATATTGCACTAGACATTCTCTGTTTATATTACACTAGACCCTGTCTCTGTTTATATTACACTAGACCCTGTCTCTGTTTATATTACACTAGACCCTGTCTCTGTTTATATTACACTAGACCCCGTCTCTGTGTATATTACAATCGGCCCTGTCTCTGTTTATATTACACTAGACCCTGTCTCTCTTTATATTACACTAGACCCCGTCTCTGTGTATATTACAATCGGCCCTGTCTCTGTTTATATTACACTAGACCCTGTCTCTCTTTATATTACACTAGACCCTGTCTCTGTTTATATTGCACTAGACCCTGTCTCTGTTTATATTGCACTAGACCCTGTCTCTGTTTATATTACACTGGACCCTGTCTCTGTTTATATTACACTAGACCCTGTCTCAGTTTATATTACACTAGACCCTGTCTCTGTTTATATTACACTAGACCCTGTCTTGTTTATATTACACGAGACCCTGTCTCTGTTTATATTACACTAGACGCTCTCTCTGTTTATATTACACTAGACCCTGTCTCTGTTTATATTACACTAGACCCTGTCTCGGTTTATGTTACACTAGACCCTGTCTGGATATGCAGCCAGCATGTGTTTTGACACGTTGGACCCCCTGGGTCACATCTCATTGTCTTGGCTGTGCTCTTAGTGTGTCTTTGATGTAGGGAAAGATTTGAACAGATTTTTTTTGTGTTTATATTGTGAATTCTGGGAGATTCTCTCACAGCTACCTTACCTGAAGAAGGAGCGAACAGCTCCGAAAGCTTGTAAAATTAAATAAATCTGTTGGACTATAACCTGGTGTTGTGCGACTTCTGATTTCTGTTTAAATTGCACTAGACCCTGTCTCAGTTTAGATTACACTAGACCCTGTCTCTGTTTATATTACACTAGACCCTGTCTCTGTTTATATTACACTAGACCCTGTCTCTGTTTATATTACACTAGACCCTGTCTCTGTTTATATTACACTAGACCCTGTCTCTGTTTATATTACACTCGGCCCTGTCTCTGTTTATATTACACTAGACCCTGTCTCTGTTTATATTACACTAGACCCTGTCTCTGTTTATATTGCACTAGACCCTGTCTCTGTTTATATTACACTAGACCCTGTCTCTGTTTATATTACACTGGACCCTGTCTCGGTTTATGTTACACTAGACCCTGTCTCTGTTTATATTACACTCGGCCCTGTCTCTGTTTATATCACACCAGACCCTGTCTTGGTTCATATTACACTGGACCCTGTCTCGGTTTATATTACATTAGACGCTGTCTCTATTTATATTGCACTAGACATTCTCTGTTTATATTACACTAGACCCTGTCTCTGTTTATATTACACTAGACCCTGTCTCTGTTTATATTACACTAGACCCTGTCTCTGTTTATATTACACTAGACCCTGTCTCTATTACACTAGGCCCTGTCTCTATTACACTAGGCCCTGTCTCTGTTTATATTACGCTCGACCCTGTCTCAGTTTGTATTACACTAGACCCTCTCTCTGTTTATATTACACTAGACCCTGTCTTTGTTTATATTAAATTAGACGCTGTCTCTATTTATATTGCACTAGACATTCTCTGTTTATATTACACTAGACGCTCTCTCTGTTTATATTACACTCGACCCTGTCTCCGTTTATATTACACTAGACCCTGTCTCGGTTTATGTTACACTAGACCCTGTCTCTGTTTATATTACACTCGGCCCTGTCTCTGTTTATATCACACCAGACCCTGTCTTGGTTCATATTACACTGGACCCTGTCTCGGTTTATATTACATTAGACGCTGTCTCTATTTATATTGCACTAGACATTCTCTGTTTATATTACACTAGACCCTGTCTCTGTTTATATTACACTAGACCCTGTCTCTGTTTATATTACACTAGACCCTGTCTCTGTTTATATTACACTAGACCCTGTCTCTGTTTATATTACACTAGACCCTGTCTCTGTTTATATTACACTAGACCCTGTCTCTGTTTATATTACACTAGACCCTGTCTCTGTTTATATTACACTCGGCCCTGTCTCTGTTTATATTACACTAGACCCTGTCTCTCTTTATATTACACTAGACCCTGTCTCTGTTTATATTACACTAGACCCTGTCTCTGTTTATATTACACTAGACCCTGTCTCTGTTTATATTACACTAGACCCTGTCTCTGTTTATATTACACTAGACCCTGTCTCAGTTTATATTACACTAGACCGTGTCTCTGTTTATATTACACTAGACCCTGTCTCTGTTTATATTACACTAGACCCTGTCTCTGTTTATATTACACTAGACCCTGTCTCTGTTTATATTACACTAGACCCTGTCTCTGTTTATATTACACTAGACCCTGTCTCTGTTTATATTACACTAGACCCTGTCTCTGTTTATATTACACTAGACCCTGTCTCTGTTTATATTACACTAGACCCCTGTCTCTGTTTATATTACACTAGACCCTGTCTCGGTTTATATTACACTAGACCCTGTCTCTGTTTATATTGCACTAGACCCTGTCTCTGTTTATATTACACTGACCCTGTCTCTGTTTATATTACACTAGACCCTGTCTCTGTTTATATTACACTAGACCCTGTCTCTGTTTATATTACACTAGCCCTGTCTCTGTTTATATTACACTAGACCCTGTCTCTGTTTATATTACACTAGACCCTGTCTCTGTTTATATTACACTAGACCCTGTCTCTGTTTATATTACACGAGACCCTGTCTCGGTTTATGTTACACTAGACCCTGTCTCTGTTTATATTACACTCGGCCCTGTCTCTGTTTATATCACACCAGACCCTGTCTTGGTTCATATTACACTGGACCCTGTCTCGGTTTATATTACATTAGACGCTGTCTCTATTTATATTGCACTAGACATTCCCTGTTTATATTACACTAGACCCTGTCTCTGTTTATATTACACTAGACCCTGTCTCTGTTTATATTACACTAGACCCTGTCTCTGTTTATATTACACTAGACCCCGTCTCTGTGTATATTACAATCGGCCCTGTCTCTGTTTATATTACACTAGACCCTGTCTCTGTTTATATTACACTAGACCCTGTCTCTGTTTATATTGCACTAGACCCTGTCTCTGTTTATATTACACTAGACCCTGTCTCTGTTTATATTACACTAGACCCTGTCTCTGTTTATATTACGCTAGACCCTGTCTCAGTTTATATTACATTAGACCGTGTCTCTGTTTATATTACACTAGACCCCGTCTCTGTGTATATTAAACGACACCCTGTCTCTGTTTATATTACACTAGACCCTGTCTCTGTTTATATTACACTAGACCCTGTCTCTGTTTATATTACACTAGACCCTGCCTCTGTTTATATTACACGAGACTCTGTCTCTGTTTATATTACACTAGACCCTGTCTCTGTTCATATTGCACTAGACCCTGTCTCTGTTTATCTTACACTAGACCCTGTCTCTGTTTATATTACACTAGGCTCTGTCTCTGTTTATATGACACTAGACCCTGTCTCTGTTCATATTGCACTAGACCCTGTCTCTGTTTATCTTACACTAGACCCTGTCTCTGTTTAGATTACTCTAGACCCTGTCTCTGTTTATCTTACACTAGACCCTGTCTCTGTTTATATTACACTAGACCCTGTCTCTATGTATATTACAATCGGCCCTGTCTCTGTTTATATTACGCTAGACGCTGTCTCAGTTTATATTACATTAGACCCTGTCTCAGTTTATATTACACTAGACCCCGTCTCTGTGTATATTAAACGACACCCTGTCTCTGTTTATATTACACTAGAGCCTGTCTCTGTTTATATTACACTAGACCCTGTCTCTGTTTATTTTACACTAGACCCTGCCTCTGTTTATATTACACGAGACTCTGTCTCTGTTTATATTACACTAGACCCTGTCTCTGTTTATATTACACTAGACCCTGTCTCTGTTTATATTACACTAGACCCTGTCTTTGTTTATATTACACTAGACCCTGTCTGGATATGCAGCCAGCAGGTGTTTTGACACATTGGACCCCCTGGGACACATCTCATTGTCTTGGCTGTGCTCTGAGTGTGTCCTTGATGTAGGGAAAGATTTGAATAGATTTTTTCTGTGTTTATATTGTGAATTCTGGGAGATTCTCTCACAGCTACCTTACCTGAAGAAGGAGCGAACAGCTCCGAAAGCTTGTAAAATTAAATAAATCTGTTGGACTATAACCTGGTGTTGTGCGACTTCTGATTTCTGTTTTAATTGCACTAGACGCTGTCTCTGTTTAGATTACACTAGACCCTGTCTTTGTTTATATTACACGAGACCCTGTCTGTGTTTATATTACACTAGACCCTGTCTCTGTTTATATTACACTAGACCCTGTCTCGGTTTATGTTACACTAGACCCTGTCTCTGTTTATATTACACTCGGCCCTGTGTCTGTTTATATCACACCAGACCCTGTCTTGGTTCATATTACACTGGACCCTGTCTCGGTTTATATTACATTAGACGCTGTCTCAATTTATATTGCACTAGACATTCTCTGTTTATATTACACTGGACCCCGTCTCTGTGTATATTACAATCGGCCCTGTCTCTGTTTATATTACACTAGACCCTGTCTCTGTTTATATTACACTAGACCCTGTCTTGGTTCATATTACACTGGACCCTGTCTCGGTTTATATTACATTAGACGCTGTCTCAATTTATATTGCACTAGACATTCTCTGTTTATATTACACTGGACCCCGTCTCTGTGTATATTACAATCGGCCCTGTCTCTGTTTATATTACGCTAGACCCTGTCTCTGTTTATATTACACTAGACCCTGTCTCTGTTTATATTACACTAGACCCTGTCTCTGTTTATATTGCACTCGACCCTGTCTCTGTTTATATTGCACTGGACCCTGTCTCTCTTTATATTACACTAGACCCTGTCTCTGTTTATATTACGCTAGACCCTGTCTCAGTTTATATTACTTTAGACAGTGTCTCTGTTTATATTACACTAGACCCCGTCTCTGTGTATATTAAACGACACCCTGTCTCTGCTTATATTACACTAGACCCTGCCTCTGTTTATATTACACTAGACCCTGTCTCTGTTTATATTACACTAGACCCTGTCTCTGTTTATATTACACTGGACCCTGTCTCTGTTTATATTACACTGGGCCCTGTTTCTGTTTATATTACACTAGACCCTGTCTTTGTTTATATTACACTAGACCCTGTCTTTGTTTATATTACACTAGACCCTGTCTGGATATGCAGCCAGCAGGTGTTTTGACACGTTGGACACCCTGGGACACATCTCATTGTCTTGGCTGTGCTCATAGTGTGTCTTTGATGTAGGGAAAGATTTGAATAGATTTTTTCTGTGTTTATATTGTGAATTCTGGGAGATTCTCTCACAGCTACCTTACCTGAAGAAGGAGCGAACAGCTCCGAAAGCTTGTAAAATTAAATAAATCTGTTGGACTATAACCTGGTGTTGTGCGACTTCTGATTTCTGTTTAAATTGCACTAGACCCTGTCTCTGTTTAGATTACACTAGACCCTGTCTTTGTTTATATTGCACTAGACCCTGTCTCTGTTTATATTACACTAGACGCTCTCTCTGTTTATATTACACTAGACCCTGTCTCTGTTTATATTACACTAGACCCTGTCTCGGTTTATGTTACACTAGACCCTGTCTCTGTTTATATTACACTCGGCCCTGTCTCTGTTTATATCACACCAGACCCTGTCTTGGTTCATATTACACTGGACCCTGTCTCGGTTTATATTACATTAGACGCTGTCTCTATTTATATTGCACTAGACATTCTCTGTTTATATTACACTAGACCCTGTCTCTGTTTATATTACACTAGACCCTGTCTCTGTTTATATTACAGTAGACCCTGTCTCTGTGTATATTACACTAGACCCTGTCTCTGTTTATATTACACTAGACCCTGTCTCTGTTTATATTACGCTAGACCCTGTCTCAGTTTATATTACATTAGACCGTGTCTCTGTTTATATTACACTAGACCCCGTCTCTGTGTATATTAAACGACACCCTGTCTCTGTTTATATTACACTAGACCCTGTCTCTGTTTATATTACACTAGACCCTGTCTCTGTTTATATTACACTAGACCCTGCCTCTGTTTATATTACACGAGACTCTGTCTCTGTTTATATTACACTAGACCCTGTCTCTGTTTATATTACACTAGACCCTGTCTCTGTTTATATTACACTGGGCCCTGTCTCTGTTTATATTACACTAGACCCTGTCTGTGTTTATATTACACTAGACCCTGTCTCTGTTTATTTTGCACTAGACCCTGTCTCTGTTTATATTACACTTGACCCTGTCTCTGTTTGCATTACACTGGACCCTGTCTCGGTTTATGTTACACTAGACCCTGTCTCTGTTTATTTTACACTCGGCCCTGTCTCTGTTTATATCACACCAGACCCTGTCTTGGTTCATATTACACTGGACCCTGTCTCGGTTTATATTACATTAGACGCTGTCTCTATTTATATTGCACTAGACATTCTCTGTTTATATTACACTAGACCCTGTCTCTGTTTATATTACACTAGACCCTGTCTCTGTTTATATTACACTAGACCCTGTCTCTGTTTATATTACACTAGACCCTGTCTCTATTACACTAGGCCCTGTCTCTATTACACTAGGCCCTGTCTCTGTTTATATTACACTAGACCCTGTCTCAGTTTGTATTACACTAGACCCTCTCTCTGTTTATATTACACTAGACCCTGTCTTTGTTTATATTACATTAGACGCTGTCTCTATTTATATTGCACTAGACATTCTCTGTTTATATTACACTAGACCCTGTCGCTGTTTATATTACACTAGACCCTGTCTCTGTTTATATTACACTAGACCCTGTCTCTGTTTATATTACACTAGGCCCTGTCTCTGTTTATATTACACTAGACCCTGTCTCAGTTTGTATTACACTAGACCCTCTCTCTGTTTATATTATACTAGACACTGTCTTTGTTTATATTACACTAGACCCTGTCTTTGTTTATATTACACTAGACCCGGTCTCTATTTATATTACACTGTACCCTGTCTGTGTTTATATTACACTAGACCCTGTCTCTGTTTATTTTGCACTAGACCCTGTCTCTGTTTGCATTACACTGGACCCTGTCTCGGTTTAATATACACTAGGCCCTGTCGCTGTTTATATTACACTAGACCCTGTCTCTGTTTATATTACACTGGACCCTCTCCCTGTTTATATTACACAAGACCCAGTCTCTGTTTATATTACACTAGACCCTGTCTCTGTTTATATTACAGTAGACCCTGTCTCTGTTTATATTACTCGAGACCCTCTCTCTGTTTATATTACACTAGACCCTGTCTCTGTTTATATTACAGTAGGCCCTGTCTCTGTTTATATTACACTAAACCCTGTCTTTGTTTATATTACACTAGGCCCTGTCACTGTTTGTATTCCCGAGGCCCGGTCTCTGTTTACTAGACTATGTCTGAGTTATTACTGCACTCACTCCCACACACACAAAGACAGACAGAAATTAATTAACATAAACGAAGACATTATATTTGAGTGGGTGGGAGGATGCAATCATTTTTTGTTTTGAAGCATCGGTCTAGTCTTGTTAATAACTGTCAGAAGCTGTGTGCAATGTCTAATTGATGTGATATTATGTGGGTAATATCTGTGTTGAAAGGACGGGGTGAACCTTGCAACAATCCCCCAGAGATGAGCTGGGATTAAGGGACAGGACTGAGGGTGAGCAATAGTGCCCTGCACTTTGTACTAATTAGTGACAGACTCTGTGTCTTAAAGTTTACTAATTCACACTTGTATTGTGCTGTGCCGATTGCTCCCAGTTTGTGAATGTTCAGGATTGTTTTTGCTGCAGTATTTTCTATTGAACTTTGGCGGGACCCACTGATTGGGTGAGACAGAGCCTGGAACCGTGACCTCACAGCACTGCCGGACGTGTGGCCGCAGGGTCCTAATGCCCACCAGGTGCAACAGCTCTCAGCGGGTTCAGAGCAACAACTGAAAAGAGCCTCACAAAGTGTTTGCTGTGTGTGTGTATACAAAGCTCGTCATTCTTAATGTGTGCAAGCACATTCCACAGAGAGAAATCATTACCTTTAGCCATTATTGATCAGTATTTTATTTCCTTTATTCACAGTGTAACTTCAGAGCGTTGAATCCCTTTAACATTTATTGAGAACCCATTGTCTTGTGGGCTCTTGTTTAGAAAGTGATGTCACACTGACCATTCCGTTCCCAAGGTGATCCTGTCTGTCCGCAGTATTCAGTGGGAAAGGGGATTAAATCACACTGAGGATAATGAGCAGCCACCCACCAGCAGGACAAAGAGTCTGCAAACGGATATAGACAGGTTAAGTGAGTGGGCAAGAAGGTGGCAGATGGAGTATAATGTGGAGAAATGTGAAGTTATTCACTTTGGTTGGAAGAATAGAAAAACAGAATATTTTTTAAATGGTGAGAAATTATTAAATGTTGTTGTTCAGAGGGATTTGAGTTTCCTCGAACACAAATCACAGAGAGTTAGCATGCAGGTACAACAAGCAATTAGGAAGGCAAATGGCATGTTGGCCTTTATTGCAAGGGTGTTGCAATACAAGAGTAAGGAAGTCTTACTACAATTGTACAGGGCTTTGGTGAGACCACACCTGGAGTACGGTGTACAGTTTTGGTCTCTGTACCTAAGGAAGGATATACTTGCCTTAGAGAGGGTGCAACGAAGGTTGACTAGATTGATTCCTGGGATGAGAGGGTTGTTCTTTGAGGAGAGATTGAGTAGATTGGGCCTGTACTCTCTGGAGTTTAGAAGAATGAGAAGTGATCTCATTGAAACATATAAGATTCTGAGAGGACGTGACAGGGTAGATGCTGAGAGGCTGCTTCCCCTGGCTGGAGTGTCTAGAACTCGGGAGCATAGTCTCAGGATAAGGGGTAGGTCATTTAGGACTGAGATGAGAGGGTTGTGAATCTTTGAAATTCTCTACCCCAGAAGGCCGTGGATGCTCAGTCGTTGAGTATATTCATGGCTGAGATCGATTGATTTTTGGA
Organism: Squalus acanthias; assembly: GCA_030390025.1. Classification (NCBI taxonomy): domain Eukaryota; kingdom Metazoa; phylum Chordata; class Chondrichthyes; order Squaliformes; family Squalidae; genus Squalus; species Squalus acanthias. Next base: position 51,168 of record JASTWF010001267.1, on the reverse strand, counting down.
TATTAAGGGAATCAAGGGATATGCGGAGTGGGTGGGAAAGTGGAGTTGAGTTCAAAGTTCAGCCATGATCTTATTGAATGGCGGAGCAGGATCAAGGGGCCGTATGGCCTACTCCTGCTCCTATCCTGTGTAGTCCCACACTCCAGCTTTTTCCCATTTCATTGCAAATTAGTCCTCTTCAAGTACGTGAAAATAGAATGAGAGTAAACTAGCAAGAAATATGAAAACAGATTGTAAGTGTTTCTACAAGTTAGTAAAAAGGAAGAGAGAAGCAAAATAAACATTGGTCCCTTAGAGGCTGAGACAAGAGAAATTATATTGGGGAACAAGATAATGGCAGAGATTTTAAACAAATATTGTATATCTGTCTTCATAGTAGAAGACACAAAAAGCAGACCCAAAATAGTAGGGAACCAAGGGGCTAATAAGAGTGAGGAACTTAAAGTAATTAATATCAGTAGAGAAAAAGTACTTGAGAAACTAATGGGACTAAAAGCCGACAAATTCCAATGACCTGACGGCCTACATCTGAGGGTTCTAAAAGAGGTGGCTGCAGAGATAGTGGATGCATTGGTTGTGATCTTCCAAAATTCCCCAGAATCTAGAACAGTCCCAGCGGATTGGAAGGTAGCAAATGTAACACCGCTATTCAAGAAAGGAGGGAGAGAGAAAACATGGAACTACAGGCCAGTTAACCTTACATCAGTCATCGGGAAAATGCTGGAATCCACTGTTAAGGAAGTGGTAACAGGACACTGAGAAAATAATAACATCATTAGGCAGAGTCATGTGGTTTTATAAAGTCAATCATGTTTAACAAATTTATGAGAGTTTTTTGAGGATGTAACTAGCAGTGTAGATAAAGGGGAACCAGTGGATGTAGTATATTTGGATTTCCAAAAGGCATTCAATGAGGTGCCACATAAAAGGTTGCTACGCAAGATATGGGCTCATGGGGTTGGGGTAATATATTAGCATGGATAGAGGATTGGTTAACGGGCAGAAATCAGGGAGTGGGGATAAATGGGTCATTTTCCATTTGGCAGGCTGTAACTAGTGGGGTGCTGCAAGGATCAGTGCTTGGGCCTCAACTATTTACAATCTATATCAATGACTTTGATGAAGGCACTGAGTGCAATGTATCCAAGTTTGCTGACGATACAAAGCTAGGTGGGACAGTAAGCTGTGAGGAGAACACAAAGAGCCTGCAAAGGGATATAGACAGGTTAAGTGAGTGGGCAATAAGGTGGCAGATGCAGAATAATGTGGGGAAACATGAGGTTATTCACTTTGGTCGGAACTATAGAAAAACAGAATATTTTTTATACGGTGAGAAACTATTAAATGTTGGAGTTCAGAGAGATTTAGGTGTCCTCGTACAGGAAACACATAAAGTTAGCATGAAGGTACAGCAAGCAATTAGGAAGGCAAATGGCATGTTGGCCTTTATTACAAGGGTGTTGGAATACAAGAGTAAGGAAGTCTTGCTACAATTGTACAGGGCCTTGGTGAGACCACACCTGGAGCTTTTGTCTCCTTATCTGAGGAAGGACATACATGCCTTCGAGGCGGTGCAACGAAGGTTCACTAGATTGATCCCTGGGATGAGAGGCTTGTCCTATGAAGAGAGATTGAGTAGATTGGGCCTATACTCTCTGGAATTTAGAAGAATGAGAGGTGATCTCATTGAAACATTAGATTCTGAGGGGGGATTGAGAGGTTTTTTCCCCCTGGCTGGAGAGTCGAGAAGTTAGTGCTGTTGGGGAGGGTTTAAATTAATTTGGCAGGGGGATGGGCACCAGGATGTAGCATTAGAAAGGAGAAACAAAGGATTGGGAGAGACAGATAGCATTATAGTAAGACAGAGTAAGGTAATAGATGGGATCAGACTAAGAGAGAATACAAGAAGGTCTAAGAGAGGTTTACAGTGCATGTGTGTAAACGCGCGAAGCATGGTAAATAAGGTCGGTGAGCTGCAGGCGCAGATAGCCACATGGAAATATGGTGTCGTGGCGATAACGGAGACCTGGCTCAAAAAAGGGCAGGATTGGGTCCTAAATATTCCTGGATATAACGGGCACTTGGAGAAGTTTAAGCTAATTAATGTAAAAGGCAGATCGTGTTTGACTAATCTAATTGAATTTTTTGATGAAGTTACAGGAGGATTGATAAAGGGAATGCAATGGATGTTGTCCACATGGATTTTAGGAAGGCGTTTGACAAAGTACCACACAGAAGGCTGGTTAACAAAATGGAGGCTCATGGAACAGGTGGGTCAGTGGCAGCTTGGATAAGGAATTGGCGTAAGGACAGAAAACAGCGAGTTGTGGTAAATGGCTGTTTTTCAGACTGGAGGATGGTGGACAGTGGTGTTCCCCAAGGGTCTGTGCTGGGGCCACTGCTTTTATGACATATATAAATGACCTGGATATTGGAATACAAAGTAGAATTTCTAAATTTGCCGATGACACCAAACTTGGGGGTGTGGCAAACAGTGAAGATGATACCAATCGACTGCAACAGGACATAGAAAGGCTAGCAGAATGGGCAGACAAGTGGCAGATGGAATTTAATACAGAGAAGTGTGAGGTGATGCATTTTGGCAGAAGGAACAGGGAGAGGCAATATACACTTAATGGCATAGTTTTAAAGAGTGTGCAGGGACAGAGGGCTGCCTTTAAAGAGGAGATGGTTCGGGTACAGTCAAGGTACATTCACACGGGGGGAAAGGTAGGACAACCAAAGCCAGAGCTCCTTGGATGATGAAAGAGATAGGGAGTAAGATGAAGCAGAAAAAGGGGGAGTATGACAGATGTCAGGTTGAGAATACAAGTGAGAACCAGGCTGAATATAGAACGTTCAGAGGGGAAGTGATAAAGGAAATAAGAGGGGCAGAGAGAGAGTATGAGAATGGACTTGCAGCTAACATAAAAGGCAATCCTAAAGTCTTCTATAGCATAGAAATAATAAACGGGTAGTAAGAGGAGGGGTGGGGCCGATTAGGGACCAAAAGGAGACCTATGCATGGAGGCAGATGACATGGCTGAGGTACTAAATGAGTACTTTGCATCTGTCTTTACCAAGGAAGAAGATGCTGCCAAAGTCACAGTGAAAGAGGAGGTAGTTGAGATACTGGATGGGAGAAAAATTGATAAAGAGGAGGTACTAGAAAGGCTGGCTGTACTTAAAGTAGATAAGTCACCAGGACCAGATGGGATGCATCCCAGGATGCTGAAGAAGGTAAGGGAGAAAATTGCAGAGGTACTGGCCATAATCTTCCAATCCTCCTTGGATACGGGGGGTGGTGACAGAGGACTGGAGAATTGCAAATGTTACACCCTTGTTCAAAAAAGGGTGTAAGGATAAACCCAGCAACTACAAGCCAGTCAGTTTAACCTCGATGGTGGGGAATCTTTTAGAAATGATAATCCGGGACAAAATTAACAGTCACTTGGACATGTGTGGATTAATTAAGGAAAACCAGCACAGATTTGTCAAAGGCAAATCGTGTTTAACTAACTTGATTGAGTTGTTTGATGAGGTAACAGAAACAGTTGATGAGGGTAATGTGGTTGATGTAGTGTACATGGACTTCCAAAAGGCCTTTGATAAAGTGCCACATAATAGGCTAGCCAGCAAAGTTGAAGCCCATGGAATAAAATGAACAGTGGCAGCATGGATACGAAATTGGCTAAGTGACAGGAAACAGAGAGTAGTGGTGAACGGTTGTTTTTCGGACTGGAGGGAGGTATACAGTGGTGTTCTCCAGGGGTCAGTTCCAGGACCACTGCTTTTCTTCATATGTATTAATGACTTGGACTTGGACTTGGGTGTACAGGGCACAATTTCAAAATTTGCAGATTACACAAAACTTGGAAGTATAATGAACAGTGAGGAGGATAGTGACAGACTTCAAGAGGACAGAGACATGCTGGTGGAATGGGCGGACACGTGGCAGATGAAATTTAACGCAGAAAAATGCGAAGTGATACATTTTGGTAGGAAGAACGAGGAGAGGCAATATAAACTAAAGGGTAGAATCCTAAAGGGGGTGCATGAACAGAGAGACCTGGGGGTTTATGTGCACAAATCATTGACGATGGCAGGGCAGGTTGAGAAAGCGGTTAAAAAAGCTTACGGGATCCTGGGCTTTATTAGTAGAGGCATAGAGTACAAAAGCAAGGAAGTTATGATCAACCTTTATAAAACACTGGTTCGGCCTCAACTGGAGTATTGTGTCCAATTCTGGGCACCGCACTTTAGGAAGGATGTGAAGGTTGAGAGAGTGTGCAGAAAAGATTTACATGAATGGTTCCAGGGATGAGGGACTTCAGTTACGTGGATAGACTGGAGAAGCTGGGGTTGTTCTCCTTGGAGCAGAGAAGGTTGAGAGTAGATTTGATAGAGGTGTTCAGAATCATGAGGGGTCTAGACAGAGTAGATAGAGAGAAACTGTTCCCATTGGCGGAAGGGTCGAGAACCAGAGGACACAGATTTAAGGTGATTGGCAGAAGAATCAAAGGTGACATGGGGAAAAACTTTTTACGCAGTGAGTGGTTAGGATCGGGAATGCACTGCCTGAAAGGGTGGTGGAGGCAGATTCATTCGTGGCTTTCAAAAGGGAATTGGATGAGTATCTGAAGGACAAAAATTTGCAGGGCTACGAGGGAAGGGTGGGGGAGTGGGACTAGCTGAAGTGTTCTTGCAGAGAACCGGCACGGGCTCAACGGGCCGAATGGCCACCTTCTGTGCTGTAACCATTCTATGATTCTACGAACACGTTAAACCTTCATAGAATAATTACCAGTCATTTGTAGACTGGATACTTAACCCTGCCGTTTCACTTTCAGTCAGGAACAGATCGCAGTATGACAGCTGGTGTCTCAGCAGGGTGGATGACTGAGTGAATCCCTTCCCACACACGGAGCAGGTGAACGGTCTCTCCCCAGTGTGAACTCGCTGGTGTGTCAGCAGGTGGGATGACTGAGTGAATCCCTTCCCACACTCGGAGCAGGTGAACGGTCTCTCCCCAGTGTGAACTCGCTGGTGTGTCAGCAGGGTGGATGGCCGAGTGAATCCCTTTCCACACACGGAGCAGGTAAACGGTCTCTCCCCAGTGTGAACTCGCTGATGTGTCAGCAGGGTGGATGACTGAGTGAATCCCTTCCCACACTCGGAGCAGGTGAACGGTCTCTCCCCAGTGTGAACTCGCTGGTGTTTCACCAAGTCGGATGACTGAGTGAATCCCTTCCCACACTCAGCAGATGAACGGTCACTCCCCAGTGTGAACTCGCTGGTGTTTCAGCAAGTCGGATGACTGAGTGAATCCCTTCCCACACTCAGAGCAGATGAACGGTCTCTCCCCAGTGTGAAGTCGCTGGTGTGTCAGCAGGTGGGATGAACATGTGAATCCCTTCCCACACTCGGAGCAGGTGAACGGCCTCTCCCCAGTGTGAACTCGCTGGTGTTTCACCAAGTCAGATGACTGAGTGAATCCCTTCCCACACTCAGAGCAGGTGAACGGTCTCTCCCCCGTGTGAACTCGCTGATGTGTCGGGAGGGTGGATGACTGAGTGAATCCCTTTCCACAGTCAGAGCAGGTGAACGGTCTCGCCACAGTGTGAACTCGCTGGTGTTTCAGAAGGTCAGATGAACACGTGAATCCCTTCCCACAATCGGAGAAGGTGAACGGCCTCTCCCCAGTGTGAACTCGCTGGTGTTTCAGCAGGCTGGATGACCGAGTGAATCCCTTCCCACAATCAGAGCAGGTGAACGGTCTCTCCCCGGTGTGAGTGCGCTGGTGTACAGTGAGGTGAGATGATCGCCTGAACCCAGTCCCGCAGTGAGAGCACCTAAACGGTCTCTCGTCAGTGTGAACATGTTGATGGCACGTCAGTTCCCCAGAACTTTTATAGCACTTCCCGCAGTCCTGACATTTAAAAGGTCTCTCCCCAGTGTGAACTCGCTGGTGTGTCAGCAGGCTGGATGAACATGTGAATCCCTTCCCACACTCAGTGCAGGTGAACGGCCTCTCCCTGGTGTGACTGCGCTTGTGACTCGACAGGCCAGAGGATCGGCTGAAGCCTCGTCCACACACAGAACACGTGTACGGTTTCTCCCCGCTCTGAACGGTGCTTTCTGCTTCCATGCTCAAAGGTCATGATGAATCGAGTGACTCTGTCAGATCTTGAAGGGATGTTTGGTTTGATTTCCCGTCTGCAAATCCTCCCCTTCTAACACCCTGTAAAATGAATTTAAAACAGGAAAAAGGGAGGGTGAGGGATAACCCACAAAAACACAAAGGCAGGTTGTGAAATTGAGCTGAATGAATCTGGGAATTTGTGGGGCCGGCACGAGAAAAAACTGACTATGAAAGCTGCCGGAATGTCGTAAAAACACAACTGGTTCACTAATGTCCTTCAGGGAAGGGAACCCACCACCCGGTCTGGGCCGACACAAGACTCTGGTCTCTATGGGAGGAGAGAGAGTGAGGTAGGAGGGGGAGGGGTGAAGGAGAGTGACTTTATACATCTGCAACTCGACTAGAACTTTGACAGCACCTCCCAAACACGCGACCTCCACCACCTAGAAGGACAAGGGCAGCAGGTGCATGGGAACACCATCACCTCCCAGTTCCCCTCCAAGTCACACACTATCCTGACTTTGGCATATATCGCCGTTGCTACTCGGTGTTACCCGGGCCTGGCGGCTCTGACTCGGGGCCTGAGACCCGCACTCGGTGTTGCTGAGGATTCTAACCCTGGGACTGTACATGGGGATTCTAACCCTGGGACTGTACATGGGGATTCCAAACCTGGGACTGTACATGGGGATTCCAACCCTGGGACTGTACATCGGGATTCTAACCCTGGGACTGTACATGGGGATTCTAACCCTGGGACTGTACATGGGGATTCTAACCCTGGGACTGTACATGGGGATTCTAACCCTGGGACTGTACATGGGGATTCCTATCCTGGGACTGTACAAGGGGATTCTAACCCTGGGACTGTACATGGGGATTCCAGCCCTGGGACTGTACATGGGGATTCTAACCCTGGGACTGTACATGGGGATTCCTATCCTGGGACTCTTCTGTTACAATTGTGTGGGATGTTAACCGTATGCTCTGCTTTTACCAGCTCCTTTAGGAGAGATGGTCAGAAATCCGAAGTGTGGAGAGTCTGAATCAAATAACTGAGTCAATGATTTACTCTCCCGGGCACTAGGACCCGGTTGGGAACAGACACTGAAGCCCCGCCCACTCTTTGTTCCTCACAAGATGTCCGCGCATGCGCTTTGCTACTCACTGAATCAAGATGGCGGCCGTTATCCTGGCCTGTGACCGGGAGAAGCCCTGAAGCTGCAAATGCGGGACCTTCAGGTTATTATTCGGGGTTTCCGGCCTGCACCAGTTGTTTATGAAGCCTCCCCGCCCACTCGCCGGTACATTACTCCGCTCCGTCCGTCGGCGTTTCAGTAATTTATCCGGACCTGATCCGCACCCAACGTCTTCCGCGATGACACGCTCCGCGCATGCTCCAAACCAGGCGGGTCCTGCGCCTGCGCACTGGGCTCCTGTAGTCTGGGTGCGGCACATTCTCCCCCGCGGGGAATGCTGGGTCAAACCTCCGCCATTCAACGGCCACATTAGTGAATGGAAAAGGAGTTACTGAGTTTGCATTGAGCACTGAACCATGTTCATGCCCAGCCCGCCCCATGACAAAATCGAAGCCCAGGCGGCAAGATTCTCAGCTCCACACCCCGCTGCTCGTGGGGAATGCCGGTGCGGAGGGCCCGGTGCAGAAGGCTCAAGGTGGAAGACCCGGAGGAGAGTGGCCTGGGCGGGAGGCCCAGCACGGAGAACCCCAGGCGGGGGGCCCAGGGCGGGGCGGCTGGTCGGCAGAGGTGGAGTCGGGAGATGCGGTTGGTGAGCATTGCTGCACTGGTTCTGAAAGTTGCAGAATGGTTTCGGGCCTGAATGAGTTCCAGCGGCCCAACATCTGCTCTGCCTGGCGGCAGCTGTGAGGCTTTTTCTTGGTCATGGGACCGGTTTATGCGTCACCATATTGGTGAAGGAAAGGCAAACTGTTTCCATCTGTAACGTGGCGCGTGAGCGGTAAAAGATGGAAAATGTGAATGGTTAAAAGACGGAAAATAAAAAGAAATTAAAAGACAGAGCAAAGTAATATCAGTAAGGAATGATGAGTATTCTTTGATGGTTGGGTCCTGTGAGCAATAACAGCATGCAGAAGAAGATTTGAGTGTTCGGTCTCTTTTTACGGGATTTCAGGAAGTGGATGGCTTCTTTTTCCGTGGAAGGGCTGAAGACTGTGGACAAGGACTATGACTTTACATGGTTCGACAACATCAAATGATATTCGTTAATGGATTGCCAATAGGACTGGCGTAGAACTGGTATTTAATTGTTTTGTTGGGAAGGTTTCAGGTTTTCTGTTTGAAAGCAGTTTACTTGAAGCTTAATTGATTTTCTGATAAGGACTGTGGAAATTTGCACATGATGATGTATTGGTGGTTATGTAGGAATTTACTTTGAGGTTATTGTCCAGTGTTGGTGTGTTTGAAAAGATAAAGTAAATTAATATTGGTAATTTATTGAACGAACGGACGCTCGAGTGAACGAACGGACGAACGATGCGAACGAACGCATTCATGCATATTGGAACTTACACTCGATCGAACGAATGATCACTTGTGCAGTGATAGAACGAACAACTCGAGCGAACGCACGCAGGCGCGCACTTAGACAATTCATACACATGCACGCATTCAGACATACATATTGGAACTTACACTCGATCAAACGAACGACCTCATGGGGTAGTGGTCGAACGAACGATTCGAGCGAACGCAAGCATGCACATTGGAACTTACAATCGAGCGAACGAATGATCGCGTGGTGAACGATCAAACGAACGATAATCGAATGCACGCAGGCGCGCACTTAGACAAATGATACGTACGCACGCACTCATACATACATATTGGAACTTACGCTCGATCGAACGAACGCTTGAATGAACAAACGAACAATTGAATGAATGATTGAATGATCGAATGAACAATGCCAGTAGGACTGGCGTAAAACGGGTTTTTTTCTTGGTTCATTGGAATAAATGTTATCTGTAGCATTTAATTGGATTATGATGGTGCTATGTGTTTGTACACTGGTGTTGAAATGGTTTTTGTTTTATGTGGAGTTAACTTTGAGATTTATTATTTTAAATCTAAAAAGTTGTGTGGTATTGTTTAAGGGTATTTGTACTGTAAATATTATTGATTATTTGTAAAATTAATCATTGCATTTATATTAACTATAAGGCTGTTTTTAAGGCTTTATTTTTTACTGTAATGGATGAATGTAATGGATTTACTATGTAATGGATTTACTATGTAATGGATTTACTATGTAATTGATGAGTTGTACAGGTATTATTGTTTTTGAATAAAAATATTTGAACCATTTTCATTCTAGCAGTTAGAGTGTGTTTCTGCTGATCTTTGTAACCCCTATACCTGGGATGGAGATTAATATTCTGTATAAATATTGAATAAATCAGCTTTGTTTCAAACACACAGTGTATTGAATATTTGATTTCTGAATGATCAGAGGAGACTAATCTTCTGTTCTGTTACCGACTGTTCCATTTTTGGGCCCTTTCTTACTCTAACTTTTATCACTTCTCACCTTGTTCGCCTTCTACCACATCTATCCCGAAGCTTGTTCAGTTTGAGTAAATGGCTTAAAAAATCACAGAAAAATAGGAGCAGGAGTAGGGCATTCGGACCTTCGAGCCTGCTCCGCCATTCAGTATGATCATGGCTGATCCTGTATCTCAATACCATATTCCCGCTCTCTCCCCATACCCCTTGATGCCTTTTGTGTCTAGAAATCTATCTATCGCCTTGTTAAATATATTCAGTGACTTGGCCTCCACAGCCTACTGTGGTAGAGAATTCCATAGGTTCACTACCCTCTGAGTGAAGAAATTTCTCCTCATCTCAGTCCTAAATGTCCTACCACGTATCCTGAGACTGTGACCCCTCGTTCTAGAGCCCCCAGCCAGGGGAAACATCTTCCCTGCATCCAGTCTGTCTAGCCCTGTCAGAATTTTATACGTTTCAATGAGATTCCCTCTCATTCTTCTTAACTCTAGTGAATACAGGCCTAGTTGACCCAATCTCTCCTCATACGCCAGTCCTGCCATCCCAGGAATCAGTCTGGTGAACCTTCGCTGCACTCCCTCTATGGCAAGTATATCCTTTCTTAGGTAAGGAGACCAAAACTGCACACTGTACTCCAGGTGTGGTCTCACCAAGGCCCTGTATCACTGTAGTAAGACATCCTTGCTCCTCTACTCAAATCCTCTTGCAATGAAGGCCAACATACCATTTGCCTTCCTAACTGCTTGCTGCACTTGCATGTTTGCTTTCAGTGACTGGTGTACAAGGATACCCAGGTCCCTCTGTACATCAACATTTCCCAATCTATCACCACTTAAATAATACTCTACCTTTCTGTTTTTCCTACCGAAGTGGATAACTTCACATTTATCCACGTTATACTGCATCTGCCATGTATTTGCCCACTCACTCAACTTGTCTAAATCGCCTTGAAGCCTCTTTGCATCCTCCTCACAACTCACAATCCCACCTAGTTTCGTGTCGTCAGCAAACTTGGAAATATTACATTTGGTTCCCTCCTCCAAATCATTGATATATATTGTGAATAGCTGGGGCCCAAGCACTGATCCCTGCGATACCTCACTAGTCACCGCCTGCCACCCCGAAAAAGACCCATTTATTCCTACTCTCTATTTCCTGTCTGTTAACCAATTTTCAATCCATGCCAGTATATTACTCCCAATCCCATGTGCTTTAATTTTGCACACTAACCTCTTATGTGGTTATCGGCTTGTGGGTGTCATAGACTGAATTGCAATGCCTCACTTTACACTCATCTTATGGCCTGGCCAAAGTGGCCATTAACTGGTCCAGGCAGCGGTCGTTCAGCCCAACTGCCTGCCTCTCTTCCGCAGCCATGTTCGCGCGTAGGTGGCCCTGGAGATGGAGCACGCGGTGTCCGCCGGTACGCTTGAGGCCTTCCGCGACCGGTGGGCACCGCGGGGACTGGAGTGCATCATCACCCCGGCCAACACAATTTCAATTTAATTTGTTTGGTTTCATTTAATGGTTTATTGGTTACAGTTTATTTGGTTTAGTGTACATCAAAAAGAGTACACTCATCTGGAGCCCTGGAGATGGAGCACGTGGTGTCCACTGGCACGCTCGAGGCCTTCCGCAACTGGTGGGCACCGCAGGGACTGGAGTGCATCATCACCCGGACAACCAAATTTTAATTTAATTGTTCAGTTTCATTTAATTTTTTTTTTTAAGTTACAATTTATTTGTTTATGTTCCATACAAAAGAGTTCACTCATCTGAAATTCCTTTGAACTGCCCCTTAAAAGAATTATCTTGCATGAGATTTGAAGTCTGTTATTTTCTGTATCATTTAATCCTTTTTGGATTCGATTTAGTAAAAACTCCTCCACACATATTGCATGTGATCGCCTTTGAAATGTTCTGATCTTTGCAATTGTCATTGCTGATTTTGATGGTCTCTTTGATTTAATCTCTTGTTATTAACATACCTTGCACTATTTCTTTAAGCAAGATAATTGTTCTAATACTTCCTTTATCAAGTCTTTAGCTCCTCCATGGATCAATAATCCTTGGTCAGGGTTTAGGGGCTGGGGTTCAGGTTAGGATGTTAGGCTATGAGACAGTGATTAGGGATAGAAACCACTATTGACAACGCCAGTGTCACTTGACATGTTCTCTTTCATTTCATGGTGTTTTAACCTCACGCAGATGAGTCAGAAAACAGCCTCATGAATTGTTCATTCAAGGAACCTTCTTTCTGGCCCGAGCCTGATTTCCTCTCTTCTTTCACAACTCTACATTTAACACAGAAAAAGACATCAGGGTCATTAGACTTTGGGACAAGAACAGGCAGATCCAGGTGTTGTGCTGGTTACATCCAATCATCGGCCTGCCTGAAAAGGGCTTCTGACAATAACCTGTCACCAGGCCCCACCAGTCGCCATCTGATTCCAACGTCATATCTTCATCCATTACCTGCCCTCACTAGAGCTGGTTTCACCGCCATGACCATTCCCCATACTGAGGCTCTCTGATTCCCATTTATAGACTCAGTGTAAATGATCCCTGGATTCGGTATCGCAGTGTAAGTGGTCCCTAGATTTGGTGTCTCAATGTAAGTGGTCCCTGGATTTGGTGTCAGAATGTAAGTGGTCCCCGCATTTGGTGTCTCAATGTAAGTTGTCCCCACATTTGGTGTCTCAATGTAAGTTGTCCCTGGATTTGGTGTCACAGTGTAAGCACTCTCTGGAATTAGTGTAAAAGTGTAAGTGGTCCCTGGATTTGGTATCTCAGTGTAAGTTATCCCCACACAGAGCGGGTTCCTACATGTGGCAACCCATCCGGCGGTGCATGCTGGGTCAGGATATAAAGAGACTGCACATTGTTCCTCCTCTCGCTGCCTGGGGGAATGGGGCAGATACTTAATGGGACAGTGACTCTCCTTTCACTGCGTATTTATAGTTAAAGGGATGGTCTTCTTCGTCTTGGACTGTCAGAGGATTTGACGAACAGAGCTCCTATTAATGGGTCGGATTAGGGGTTAGGGAGAGAAACAACTATTAACAACATCAGTTTCACTCGACACATCATTTATAATTTGGTGTCACAATATAAGTGGACAAAAATGAGAAGTCACACAACACCAGGTTATAGTCCAACAGTTTTCTTGGAAATTATGAGCTTTCGGAGCTCTGCTCCTTCGTCAGGTACAGTGAGGGAATACAAATCGGTTACAAAGTATATATAGACAGAGAACAATGTGTCTGCAGAGATACAATCCGTCAGGGAGGCATTACATCAAAGACACAGCAGAGTACAGCTAAGACAATAACCTGGTGTTGTGTGACTTCTCATTTTTGTCCACCCCAGTCCAACACCGGCATCTCCGCATCATGAACAATATAAGTGGTCCATGGATTTGGTGTCTCAATGTAAGGTGTCCCTGGATTTGGTGTCTCAATGTAAGTTGTCCCTGGATTTAGTGTCTCAGTGTAAGTGGGCCCTGGATTTGGTGTCTCGATGTAAGTGGTCCCTAGATTTGGTGACTCAGTGTAAGTAGCACATAGAGCGTGTTCCCAAGGCCCGCCCTGCCCCTACACAGAGTGGGTCCCTGCACATGGCCAACTGGGTTAGGATGTAAAGAGACCGCACGCTGTTCCTCCTCCCACTGCCTGGGGGAATGGGCCAGATATTTAAAGGGACAGGGACTCCCCTTTCTCTGCCTATTTATAGTTAAAGGGACAGACCCGTTTATCTTGGAGTGTCGGCAGACTTCACTCACAGAGCTCCCATTAACAGTCGCTCCCTTCTGTACTGTGCAGTGATTGTAAACCTGTCTGTTTCAGTGACTTGAGCCTTTCCAAAATGTCTCACTATTTTTGATGATCCATTTGACTTGCTTGTTTAATATTGAAAGTCTTCAGAATTTTGCAGTGTGACGAAAGTTTCTTTTAAAGATGGAATAGCATTTTTTTCAAAATACTCTGTTCTTCTCCACCCCCTCCCCCGCCAAACTTTAGAACACTCTGCGCTACTGACTGGGAAGATCCCAAGTTCTATCCTTAATCTGTGCTGATAGTTGACAAGATGCGGAGATGCCGGTGTTGGACTGGGGTGGACAAAAATGAGAAGTCGCACAACACCAGGTTATAGTCCAACAGTTTTATTTAAAATTACAAGCTTTCGGAGCGCTGCTCCTTCTTCAGGTACAAGTACCTGATAGTTGACAAGGCAGCAGTTCAGGGGCTATGATTGTCCTCAGCACCACTGGGCTATCAAGAGTAAAAATCAGCCAGTGCCCCTGCTATTGATGGAGATCCAGTGACCTCAACTGGGAAGTGTATGGATGTCAATTGAGGACAGGATTGGACTTGGCTGTGATGCCTACCACAGTGGAAATCCTGCTGACACCCACTGTGTCGGCTGACGGTGAGGCACTAGAGGTTAACTAATGTCTGTAGAATTGCACCCAGCCAGATTCAGCACATCCTGGAGAAAAAAAATCCCAGACGATGTAATAATGTTGTTTCTAGACAGTAAGGATGAAAGGAGAGTGTGTAGAATGGGGAATTTGCAGTTTAGGAGGGACAGGAGGGGAAAGAATGTTTTATAGAATCTAGAATTGTCTGTTCTGAATTTCTATCCTGTATTTAAAGTAACAACTTGTGCAACTACCATTTGAGGGTATTAGAAGGGGAGGATCTGCAGATGGAAACTCAAACCAAACATCGCGTCAAGATCCGACAGATTCATCAGGACCTGAATATCACCGGCATTTGGATATCGAAGGAAAAAGCACCAATCACAGGACACGTGTTCTGTGTGTGGATCCACCTTCAACCAATCATCCAGCCTGTGAGACTCGTGCACCCACCTGAATCAACAGTGTCAATGTGGGGACTGTGGAAACGGATTCAGTTGCCCGTCTGAGGTGGAAACTCATCAATACAGTCACACCGGGGAGAGGCCGTTCACCAGCTGAGTGTGGAAAGAGATGCACTCACTCATCTCACCAACTGACAAACTCACTTATAGAACATAGAACAGTACAGCACAGTACAGGCCCTTCGGCCCTCGATGTTGTGCCGAGCATTGTCCGAAACCAAGATCAAGCTATCCCACTCCCTATCATTCTGGTGTGCTCCATGTGCTTATCCAATAACCGCTTGAAAGTTCCTAAAGTGTCCGACTCCACTATCACAGCAGGCAGTCCATTCCACACCCCAACCACTCTCTGAGTAAAGAATCTACCTCGGACATCCCTTCTATATCTCCCCCCATGCACCTTATAGTTATGCCCCCTTGTAACAGCTACATCCACCCGAGGAAATAGTCTCTGAACATCCACTCTATCTATCCCCCTCATCATCTTATAAACCTCTATTAAGTCGCCTCTCATCCTCCTCCGCTCTGAAGAGAAAAGTCCTAGCTCCCTCAATCTTTCCTCATAAGACCTCCCCCCCAAACCAGGCAGCATCCTGGTAAATCTCCTTTGCACTCTTTCCAATGCTTCCACGTCCTTCCTATAGTGAGGTGACCAGAACTGCACACAATATTCCAAATGTGGTCTCACCAAGGTCCTGTACAGTTGCAGCATAACCTCACGGTTCTTAAACTCAAACCCCTTGTTAATAAACGCTAACACACTATAGGCCTTCTTTACTGCTCTATCCACTTGAGTGGCAACCTTCAGAGATCTGTGGATATGAACCCCCAGATCCCTCTGTTCCTCCACGTTCCTCAGAACCCTGCCGTTGACCCTGTAATCCTTATTCAAATTTGCCCTACCAAAATGAATCACCTCGCACTTATCAGGGTTAAATTCCATCTGCCATTTTTCGGCCCAGCTCTGCATCCTATCAATGTCTCTTTGCAGCCTACAACAGCCCTCCACCTCATCCACTACTCCACCAATCTTGGTGTCATCAGCAAATTTACTGATCCACCCTTCAGTCCCCTCCTCCAAGTCATTGATAAAAATCACAAACAGCAGAGGACCCAGCACCGACCCCTGTGGCACACCACTGGTAACTGGTCTCCAGTCCGAAAATTTTCCATCCACCACCACCCTCTGCCTTCTATGAGATAGCCAGTTACTTATCCAATCGGCCAAATTTCCCTCTATCCCACAACTCCTTACTTTCTTCATGAGCCGACCATGGGGAACCTTATCAAACGCCTTACTAAAATCCATGTATACGACATCAACTGCTCTACCTTCATCTACACACTTAGTTACCTCCTCAAAGAATTCAATCAAATTTGTTAGGCAAGACTTACCCTTCACGAATCCGTGTTGACTATCTTTCCAAATGGTCATAAATCCTATCCCTCAGGACCTTTTCCATTATCTTACCAACCACCAAAGTAAGACTAAACGGCCTATAATTACCAGGGTCATTCCTATTTCCTTTCTTGAAGAGAGGAACAACATTCGCCACTCTCCAGTCCTCTGGCACCATCCCCGTGGACAGTGAGGACCCAAAGATCAAAGCCAAAGGCTCTGCAATCTCCTCCCTTGCCTCCCAAAGAATCCTAGGATATATCCCATCTGGCCCAGGGGACTTATCGACCCTCAGGTTCTTCAAAATTGCTAAAACATGTTTTAAAACACTTGTTCGCAATGGGGAGAATCCATTCACTGCTCTGTATGTGGAAAGTGATTCAATCGATCATCCCATTTACTGACACACCAGCACAGTCACACCGGAGAGAGACCGTTTAAATACTTCACGTGTGGGAAGTGATTCACTCCGTTGTCCCACCTGTTGACAGTCCAGAGTGTCCACATTGAGAACAGATGCTTTAAATACTCTGACTGTGAGAAAAACTTTCAAAGTTCAAAGCAGCTGATGCACGATCAGCGCATTGATACTGGAGAGAGGCTGTTTCAATATCCTGTGTGTGGGAAGAAATTCACCCCACCTGCTGAGACTCCAGTGAGTTCACATGTGACTGCAGGGATTTGGATTCTGTTATGAATCACATCCAGGACTGAACCATGGCAGAGTGCCCGTGCACTGGGGTTTCTGTGTGAATTATTGATGAATTTTCTCTCAATGGGATCACAGAAACTCATTCTCCATTCACTAATTGGGGCTTTCAATGTTCCCCAGCATGCCCCGCGGGGGAGAATGTGCCCCATTCACTCGGGAGGAGCCCAGTGCGCAGGCGCAGTGCGCGCCTGTATTTGGAGCATGCGCAGTGTCACTGTGATCAGGGCCGGCCGAGTGTGACGAGGGCTAAAAGGTCGGAGTCGCGATTTTTGCGCCGATTACGAATCAGCGGGTCTGAGGGAGGTAACGTACTCGGTGGGTGAGCTTCATAAACAACTGGTGTCGGCCGCAAGCCCCGAATGAGAACCTACAGGTTCCGCGTTTGCAGCTCCGAGGCTTTTTCCCAGGAATAGGCCCGAGTAAATGGGGAGAGCAAACGCAGATTGGGTGACCGCTTTGCGGAACACCTCCGTTCAGTCCGTAAGGGGGACCCCGAGCTCCCGGTGGCCTGTCACTTTAATTCACCGCTTCACTCCCACTCTGACCTCACCGTCCTCGGCCTATTACACTGTTCCACGGAAGCGCAGCGTAAGCTCGAGGAACAGCACCTCATCTTTCGTTTAGGCACGCTACAGCCCTCTGGACTCAATATCGAGTTCAACAATTTTAGATCATAACCTCAGCTCCAATCACATTTATATTTTATTTTTATTTGTCCCCCCCCCCACCATTTTTTTTTTTCCTCCTAGAAGCTGGCAGCTGTCCTTCATTCTGCCAGTGGATTTCACACTTCATTCAGCCTTAATCTATCACATTAACACCACCTCTAGCCTTGCATATCTCTTAATGTCTCTTCATTTCCCCCTTTGTTCCTTTATCCCCTCCCCCTTTTCCCAGCTTTACCCTGGCCTTAAATCTATTTGATTTCCGGCTCTTCCCAGTTCTGATGAAAGGTCTCGACCTGAAACGTCAACTCTCTTTCTCTCTCCACGGATGCTGCCTGGCCTGCTGAGTTTTTCCAGCGTTTTCTGTTGTTATTTCGGATTTCCAGCATCCGCAGTATTTTGCTATCGTATTAGTGTTTGGTTCACTGCCACCTCTCTTCTTGGAATGCCTACCTTGAAGAAGTTCTGCTCTTCTCTTTGACGGGATTTCCGTTTGTCTCTTCAACCTTGTTCATCTTCATTGATTTCAGTTTCCCTTCTCGTGTTTGATCAGGTATCTGCCAAGACTCGGTTTCACAGCCACATTACTTTCCTCAGCAACTGTCTCCGGTTCCGACTTATTCCACGTGGATTCCAACTAAACTTCCACCCTTCGTGTTTCAGTACAACCCAGGATTACAAATATCTCCAAGATATTAATCGTTCCTCGAACTACTGCTCTCGCCGCATCTTGAGATCCACGCTCAACGCCATGCGGCGCCACATGAACACTCTTGACCTCTCTCTTCAGCAGCACCGACGCACTCTATCTCAAAGCTGTCCGGGTCCACACTTCCATTTCATCCTTAGACTCATCCGACGCTTCAACAAAAAACTTTTCTTCTTCCTTTCCGATGTCAAGGATCGCAAGCTTCATCAACTCTTGGACACTAAAGCCCCTCCGGAACCTTCTTCCCCTTCACTTTCCTCTGACCCCCCTTCTCCCAATCTCACCCCCTGCCGTGTTTTCTGTATGCCCTCTGACCTTCCCCTCTCTGACTCCGAATGATCAGTCCTCAGCAAAGGCCTGAGCTTCATCCCCTTACGCCCCCATCTCAATGAATTTCGAGCTCGGCACGATGCTGAGCTCTTTTTCCGCTGCCTCCGTCTCCGTCCCCACTTCTCTGGCCAGGAGTCTTCCCCCCGCACGGCTGACCCTTTCTCCCGCTTTCAGAGTTCTCGTTCCATCTGGACCCCTCCCTCTGACCTCTTACCCTCTCTTGATCTTTTCATTGCTAACTGCCGCCGTGACATCGGCCAGCTCCCCTCACTCACTCCAACCTACCTCCCTCTGAACTTGCAGCACTCCATTCTCTCCGATCCAACCCTGACATTGTCATTAAACCTGCTGACAAGGGTGGCGCTGTTGTTGTTTGGCGAACCGACCTCTACCTAGCGGAAGTTGAACGCCAACTCTCTGACAACTCCTCCTACCTCCACCTGGACCATGACCCCACTACCGAACATCAAGCCACCCTGTCCAAGACCGTCACTGACCTCATCTCCTCTGGAGATCTTCCCCCCATGGCCGCCAACCTCATAGTTCCCCAACCCCGCACAGCCCGCTTCTACCTCCTTCCCAAGATACAAAAACAGGACTGCCCCGGTAAACTCTTCGTTTCAGCCTGTTCTTGCCCCACGGAACTTTCTCTTCCTATCTCGACTCTGTTTAAAAGGAGTAGAGGAGCAGAACAGTAAAGAGGTTTAAGATTCTAGCTGATGCCTTGTCTTATTAATTAGCAGGTTCAAGAGTCTCGTGTCAGCAACTTTAATACCTTATTAGAAATATAAGATGAGCAGATTCTCTGTCCTCTACCGTACCTTACATTGATCCATCAATCAGAGTAAGCTTGCAAGTTCCGCGTGTCCACAGTAACTTACACTGTCCCATCAAACACTCCCAGAGCAGGTGCAGCATGGGTTAGATACAGAGTAAAGCTCCCTCTACACTGTCCCTATCAAACACTCCCAGGGCAGGTACAGCACGGGTATGATACAGAGTAAAGCTCCCTCGACACTGTCCCATCAAACACTCCCAGTAAAGGTACAGCACGGGTTAGATACAGACAAAAGCTCACACGAAACTGTCCCATCAAACACTCCCGGGGCAGAAAAGCACAGGTTAGATACAGAGTAAAGCTCCCTCTACACTGTCCCGTCAAACACTCCCAGGGCAGATACAGCACGGGTTAGATACAGAGTAAAACTCCATCTACACTGTCCCATCAAACACTCCCAGGGCAGGTACAGCACGGGTTACAGAGTAAAGCACCCTCTACACTGTCCCATCAAACACTCCCAGGGCAGGTTCAGCACGGGTTAGATACAGAGTAAAGCTCCTTCTACATAGGCCCATCAAACACTCCCAGGGCAGGTAAAGCACGTGTTTGATACAGAGTAAAGCTACCTCTACACAGTCCCATCAAAAACTCCCAGGGCAGGTACAGCACCGGTTAAATACAGAGTAAAGCTCCCACGACACTGTCCCATCAAAGACTCCCAGGGCAGGTACATCATGGGTTAGACACAGAGTAAAGCTCCCTCTAAACTGTCCCATCAAACACTCCCAGGAAAGGTACAGCACGGGTTAGATACAGACAAAAGCACCCTCTACTGTCCGATCAAACACTCCCAGGGCAGGTACAGCATGGGTTCGATACAGAGTAAAGCTCCCTCTACACTGTCCCATCAAACACTCCCAGGGCAGGGACAGCACGGGTTAGATACAGAGTAAAGCTCCCACCACACTGTCCCATCAAACACTCCAAGGGCAGGTACAGCATGGGTTAGATACAGAGTAAAGCTCCCTCTATTGTCCCATCAAACACTCCCAGGGCAGTTACAGCACGGTTTAGATACAGAGTAAAGCTCGCTCTATACTGTCCCATCAAACACTGCCAGGGCAGGTACTGCACGGGTTAGATACAGAGTAAAGCTCCCTCTACACTGTCCCATCAAACACTGTCAGGGCAGGTACAGCACAGGTTAGATACAGAGTAAAGCTCCCTCTACACTGTCCCATCAAACACTCCAAGGGCAGGTACAGCATGGGTTAGATACAGAGTAAAGCTCCCTCTACTGTCCCATCAAACACTCCCAGGGCAGTTACAGCACGGTTTAGATACAGAGTAAAGCTCGCTCTATACTGTCCCATCAAACACTGCCAGGGCAGGGACAGCACAGGTTAGATACAGAGCAAAGCTCCCTCTACACTGTCCCATCAAACACTGCCAGGGCAGGTACTGCACGGGTTAGATACAGAGTAAAGCTCCCTCTACACTGTCACATCAAACACTCCCAGGGCAGGTTCAGCACGGGTTAGATACAGAGTAAAGCTCCCTCTACACTGTCCCATCAAACACTCCCAGGGCAGGTACATCATGGGTTAGACACAGAGTAAAGCTCCCTCTACACTGTCTCATCAAACACTCCCAGGGCAGGTACAGAACGGGTATGAAACAGAGTAAAGCTCCCACTACACTGTCCCATCAAACACTCCCAGGGCAGGTACAGCATGGGTTAGATACAGAGTAAAGCTCCCTCGACTATCCCATCAAACAATCTCAGGGCAGTTACAGCACGGGTTAGATACAGAGTAAAGCTCCCTCTACACTGTCCCATCAAACACTCCCAGGGCAGGTACAGCACGGGTTAGATACAGAGTAAATCTCCCTCTACACCGTCCCATCAAATACTCCCAGGGCAGGTACAGCACGGGTTAGATACAGAGTAAAGCTCCCTCTACACTGTCCCATCAAACACTCCCAGGGCAGGTACAGCACGGGTTAGATACACAGTAAAGCTCCCTCTACACTGTCCCATCAAAAACGCCCAGGGCAGGTACAGCCCATGCTAGATAGAGAGTAAGGCTCTCTCTACACTGTCCCATCAAACACTCCCAGGGCAGCTACAACACGGGTTAGATACAGAGTAAAGCTCCCTCTACACTGTCCCATCAAACACTCCCAGGACAGGTACAGCACGGGTTAGATACAGAGTAAAGCTCGCACTAGACTGTCCCATCAAACACTCCCGGGGCAGTAAAGCACGGGTTAGATACAGAGTAATGCTCCCTGTACACTGTCCCATCAAACACTCGCAGGGCAGGTACAGCACAGGTTAGATACAGAGTAAAGCTCCCTCTACACTGTCCCATCAAACACTCCTAGGGCACGTACAGCATGGTTTAGATACAGAGTAAAGCTCCCTCTACACTGTCCCGTCAAACACTCCCAGGGCAGATACAGCACGGGTTAGATACAGAGTAAAACTCCATCTACACTGTCCCATCAAACACTCCCAGGGCAGGTACAGCACGGGTTACAGAGTAAAGCACCCTCTACACTGTCCCATCAAACACTCCCAGGGCAGGTTCAGCACGGGTTAGATACAGAGTAAAGCTCCTTCTACATAGGCCCATCAAACACTCCCAGGGCAGGTAAAGCACGTGTTTGATACAGAGTAAAGCTACCTCTACACAGTCCCATCAAAAACTCCCAGGGCAGGTACAGCACCGGTTAAATACAGAGTAAAGCTCCCACGACACTGTCCCATCAAAGACTCCCAGGGCAGGTACATCATGGGTTAGACACAGAGTAAAGCTCCCTCTAAACTGTCCCATCAAACACTCCCAGGAAAGGTACAGCACGGGTTAGATACAGACAAAAGCACCCTCAACTGTCCGATCAAACACTCCCAGGGCAGGTACAGCATGGGTTCGATACAGAGTAAAGCTCCCTCTACACTGTCCCATCAAACACTCCCAGGGCAGGGACAGCACGGGTTAGATACAGAGTAAAGCTCCCACCACACTGTCCCATCAAACACTCCAAGGGCAGGTACAGCATGGGTTAGATACAGAGTAAAGCTCCCTCTATTGTCCCATCAAACACTCCCAGGGCAGTTACAGCACGGTTTAGATACAGAGTAAAGCTCGCTCTATACTGTCCCATCAAACACTGCCAGGGCAGGTACTGCACGGGTTAGATACAGAGTAAAGCTCCCTCTACACTGTCCCATCAAACACTGTCAGGGCAGGTACAGCACAGGTTAGATACAGAGTAAAGCTCCCTCTACACTGTCCCATCAAACACTCCAAGGGCAGGTACAGCATGGGTTAGATACAGAGTAAAGCTCCCTCTACTGTCCCATCAAACACTCCCAGGGCAGTTACAGCACGGTTTAGATACAGAGTAAAGCTCGCTCTATACTGTCCCATCAAACACTGCCAGGGCAGGGACAGCACAGGTTAGATACAGAGTAAAGCTCCCTCTACACTGTCCCATCAAACACTCCCAGGGCAGGTACATCATGGGTTAGACACAGAGTAAAGCTCCCTCTACACTGTCTCATCAAACACTCCCAGGGCAGGTACAGAACGGGTATGAAACAGAGTAAAGCTCCCACTACACTGTCCCATCAAACACTCCCAGGGCAGGTACAGCATGGGTTAGATACAGAGTAAAGCTCCCTCGACTATCCCATCAAACAATCTCAGGGCAGTTACAGCACGGGTTAGATACAGAGTAAAGCTCCCTCTACACTGTCCCATCAAACACTCCCAGGGCAGGTACAGCACGGGTTAGATACAGAGTAAATCTCCCTCTACACCGTCCCATCAAATACTCCCAGGGCAGGTACAGCACGGGTTAGATACACAGTAAAGCTCCCTCGACACTGTCCCATCAAAAACGCCCAGGGCAGGTACAGCCCATGCTAGATAGAGAGTAAGGCTCTCTCTACACTGTCCCATCAAACACTCCCAGGGCAGCTACAACACGGGTTAGATACAGAGTAAAGCTCCCTCTACACTGTCCCATCAAACACTCCCAGGACAGGTACAGCACGGGTTAGATACAGAGTAAAGCTCGCACTAGACTGTCCCATCAAACACTCCCGGGGCAGTAAAGCACGGGTTAGATACAGAGTAATGCTCCCTGTACACTGTCCCATCAAACACTCGCAGGGCAGGTACAGCACAGGTTAGATACAGAGTAAAGCTCCCTCTACACTGTCCCATCAAACACTCCTAGGGCACGTACAGCATGGTTTAGATACAGAGTAAAGCTCCCTTTATACTGTCCCAGCAAACACTCCCAGGGCAGGTCCAGCACGGGTTAGATACAGAGTAACGTTCACTCTACACTGTCTCATCAAACACTCCCAGGGCAGGTACAGCACAGGTTACATACAGAGTAAAGCTCCCTTGACACTATCCCATGAAACACTCCAAGGGCAGGTACAGCACGGGTTAGATAGATTAAAGCTCCCTCTATACTGTCTGATCAAACACTCCTTGGGCAGGTACAGTACGGGGTTAGATACAGAGTAAAGCTCCCTCTACACTGTCCCATCAAACACTCCCAGGGCAGGTACAGCACGGGCTAGATACGGAGTAAAGCTCACACTATACTGTCCCATCAAACACTCCCGGGGCAGAAAAGCACGGGTTAGATACAGAGTAAAGCTCCCTCTACACTTTCCCGTCAAACACTCCCAGGGCAGATACAGCACGGGTGAGTTACAGAGTAAATCTCCATCTACACTGTCCCATCAAACAATCCCATGGCAGGTTCAGCACGGGTTACAGAGTAAAGCTCCCTCTACACTGTCCCATCAAACACTCCCAGGGCAGGGACAGCACAGGTTAGATACAGAGCAAAGCTCCCTGTACACTGTCCCATCAAACACTCCCGGGGCAGGTACAGCACAGGTTAGATACAGAGTAAAGCTCCCTCTACACTGTCCCATCAAACACTCCTAGGGCACGTACAGCATGGTTTAGATACAGAGTAAAGCTCCCTTTATACTGTCCCATCAAACACACCCAGGGCAGGTCCAGCACGGGTTAGATACAGAGTAACGTTCACTCTACACTGTCTCATCAAACACTCCCAGGGCAGGTACAGCATGGGTTAGATACCGAGTTAAGCTCCCTCTACACTGTCCCATCAAACACTCCCAGGGCAGGTACAGCATGGGTTAAATACAGAGCAAAGCTCCCTCTGCAATGTCCCATCAAAAATTCCCAGTGCAGGTACAGCACGGTTAGATACAGAGTAAAGCTCCCTCTACACTGTCCCATCAAACACTCCCAGGGAAGGTACAGCGCGGGTTACATACAGAGTAAAGCTCCCTTTACACTATCCCATCAAACACTCCTTGGGCACGTACAGCATGGTTTAGATACAGAGTAAAGGCCCCTCGATACTGTCCCATCAAACACTCCCAGGGCAGGTCCAGCACGGGTTAGATACAGAGTAAAACTCCCTCTACATTATCCCATCAAACACTCCTAGGCCACGGACAGCATGGTTTCGATACAGAGCAAAGCTCCCTCGACATTGTCCCACCAAACACTCCTCGTCAGGTAAAGCACAGGTTAGATTCAGAGTAAAGCTGCCTCTACACTGTCCCATCAAACCCAGGGAAGGTACAGCATGGGTCAGATCCAGAGTAAAGCTCCCTCTACACTGTCACATCAAACACTCCCAGGGCAGGTACAGCACGGGTTAAATACAGAGTAAAGCTCCCTCTACACTGTCCCATTAAACTCTCCCAGGGCAGGTACAGCAGGGGTTAGATACAGAGTAAAGCTCCCTCTACACTGTCCCATCAGATACTCCCAGGGCAGGTACAGCACGGGGTAGATACAGAGCAAAGCTCCCTCTGCACTGTCCCATCAAACACTCCCCGGGCAGGTACGGCACGGGTTAGAGTCAGAGTAAATCTCCCTCTACACTGTCCCATCAAACACTCCCAGGGCAGGTACAGCGCAGTTACATACAGAGTAAAGCTACCATTACACTATCTCAAAAACACTACTAGGGCAGGTACAGCATGGTTTAGATACAGAGTAAAGCTCCCTATACATTGTCCCACCAAACACTCCCAGGGAAGGTACAGCATGGGTTAGATACAGATTAAAGCTCCCTCTATACTGTCTGATTAAACACTCCTTGGGCAGGTACAGCATGGGTTAAATACAGAGCAAAGCTCCCTCTGCAATGTCCCATCAAAAACTCCCAGGGCAGGTACAGCACGGTTAGATACAGAGTAAATCTCCCTCTACACCGTCCCATCAAATACTCCCAGGGCAGGTACAGCACGGGTTAGATACAGAGTAAAGCTCCCTCTACACTGTCCCATCAAACACTCCCAGGGCATGTACAGCACGGGTTAGATACACAGTAAAGCTCCCTCTACACTGACCCATCAAAAACTCCCAGGGCAGGTACAGCCCATGCTCGATAGAGAGTAAGGCTCTCTCTACACTGTCCCATCAAACACTCCCAGGGCAGCTACAGCACAGGTTAGATACAGAGTAAAGCTCCCTCTACACTGTCCCATCAAACACTCCCAGGACAGGTACAGCACAGGTTAGATACAGAGTAAAGCTCGCACTGGACTGTCCCATCAAACACTCCCAGGGCAGGTACAGCATGGTTTAGATACAGAGTAAAGCTCCCTCTACACTGTCTCATCAAACACTCCCAGGGCAGGTACAGCACGGGTTACATCCAGAGTAAAGCTCCCTCTACACTGGCCCATCAAACACTCCCAGGGCAGGTACACGGACATGTTACCGATACCTTCGCTTGATACCAAGGCTTGGAGAGGCACTCTGGAAGGTTTGGGGAGCTGGGGCTTGTGCCCGAGAGTAACTAAAGGTGTGAGAACTGAAATAATCTTGATTTGGAAAAGAGAAAAGGCCCAAATATGGAGCAGTCAGTAACAGACATCAATTAGTCTCCTCTCATCTTGGAGAAATCAAGGATTCGACCCACGGTGTGTTAGAAACAAAGTTAATCTATTTTGACATATCAAAATATTAAACTCCAGCCCAGTTAGAGGGGTTATTAACATCAGCAGAAACAAACTCCAACTGTCAGAATGAACATGGTTCAGTCCGGGATGTGATTAACAGCAGCAATAATAGCAGAATCCAACCTCTGCTGTCACTTGTGAACTCGCTGGTGTCTCAGCAGGGTGGATGACTGAACGAATCCCTTCCCACACTCGGAGCAGGTGAACGGCCTCTCCCCAGTGTGAACTCGCTGGTGTGTCAGCAGCTGGGATGGCTGAGTGAATCCCTTCCCACATACGGAACAGGTGAACGGCCTCCCCCCAGTGTGAACTCACTGGTGTGTCAGCAGCTGGGATGACTGAGTGAATCCCTTCCCACACACAGAGCAGGTGAACGGCCTCTCCCCACTGTGAAGTCGCTGGTGTGTCAGCAGCTGGGATGACCGAGCGAATCTGTTCCCACACACAGAGCAGGTGAACGGTCTCTCCCCAGTGTGACTGCGTTGATGAGCTTCCAGCTGGGACGGGTAATTGAATCCCTGCCCACAGTCCCCACATTTCCACGGTTTCTCTGTGGTGCGGGTGTCCTTATGTCTCTCCAGGTTGAACGATCAGTTGAAGCCTTGTCCACACACAGAACTCGTGTACGGTTTCTCCCCGCTGTGAACGGTGCGATGTTTTTTCAGACTGTGTAACAGGTTAAAGCTCTTTCCACAGTCAGTGCACTGGAACACTCTCACTCGGGTGTGTGTGTCTCGGTGCTTTTCCAGTCACACTGATTTTTGAAATCTTTTCCCACAGACAGAACAGGCAAACATTTCTCCTTCCACATTCAAAGGCTGATGATACTCAGGTCCTGATCAATGGAGTGACTCCGTCAGATCTTGAAATTATGTTTGGTTTGACTTTCCTGTCTGTAAATCCTCCCCTTCTCACAGCCTGTAAAAGGAGTTTACAAAAGACATCACTAAGTAGAGGATATAAATTTAGAACAGACAATTCTAGTTTCTATGGAACATTCTTTCGTCTCTTGTTCCCCCAAAGCTGTAAATCTCCGTCCCACACACTCTCCCTCCTCCCTGTGCTGAAATCCAAACCCATTGCACCATCTCCAACACATTTTCCTTCTTGCTGAAGGTGCTGACTCTGGCTGGGTTCAGTTCTACACTCACTGGTTCCCCTCCCTCTCCTCCCCTGAAGGTGCTGACTCTAGCTGGGTTCAGTTCTACACTCACTGGTTCCCCTCCCTCTCCTCCCCTGAAGGTGCTGACTCTGGCTGGGTCCTGTTCTACACTCACTGGTTCCCCTCCCTCTCCTCCCCTGAAGGTGCTCTCTGGCTGGGTTCAGTTCGAATCTCACTGGTTCCCCTCCCTCTCTTCTCCTGAAGGTGCTGACTCTGGCTGGGTTCAATGCGAATCTCACTGGTTCCCCTCCCTCTCCTCCCCTGAAGGTGCTGACTCTGGCTTGGTTTAGTTCTACACTCACTGGTTCCCCTCCCTCTCCTCCCCTGAAGGTGCTGACTCTGGCTGGGTTCAGTTCTGCACTCACTGGTTCACCTCCCTCTCCTCCCCTGAAGGTGCTGACTCTGGCTGGGTTCAGTTCACTCACTGGGCCCCTGCAGCCACGCCCCCTAGCGGCTCCTTTACAAAGATGGCCACGCATGCGCTCTACCGCTCGACGAAGCAAGATGGAGACGCAAATACCCACAGAGCTCCTTTACAAAGATGGCCACCGTTAACCCGGGCATAGTTCCTGGGAAAAAGCCACCGAGCTGCAAACACGGAACCTGTAGGTTCTCATTCCGGGCTTGCGGCCTGCACCAGGTGTTTATTAAGCTACCCGCCGGGTGCGTTACCTCACTGCGCCCCGCTGATTCGTAATCGGATCAAAAACCGCGTCTCCCAAACCGGCCCACTCCCTGCACTCGCATGTCTCTCATCACAGTGACATTGCGCATGCTCCAGCTACGGGCGGGCACTGCGCATGCGCACTGGGCTCCTGTAGTCTGGGTAATATTTTTATTCAAATACAATAATACCTGTACAACTCATCAATTACATAGTAAATCCATTACATTCATCCATCACAGTAAAAAATAAAGCCTTAAAAACAGCCTTATAGTTAATATAAATGCAATGATTAATTTTACAAATAATCAATAATGTTTACAGTACAAATACCCTTAAACAATACCACACAACTTTTTAGATTTAAAATAATAAATCTCAAAGTTAACTCCACATAAAACAAAAACCATTTCAACACCAGTGTACAAACACATAGCACCATCATAATCCAATTAAATGCTACAGATAACATTTATTCCAATAAACCAAGAAAAAACCCGTTTTACGCCAGTCCTACTGGCATTGTTCGTTCGATCATTCGATCATTCATTCAATTGTTCGTTCGTTCATTCAAGCGTTCGTTCGTTCGATCGAGCGTAAGTTCCAATATGTATCTATGAGTGCGTGCGTGCATATCATTTGTCTAAGTGCGCGCCTGCATGCGTTTGCTCGATTATCGTTCGTTTGATTGTTCACCATGCGATCATTCGTTCGATCGAGTGTAAGTTCCAATGTGCATGCTTGCGTTCGCTCGAATCGTTCGTTCGACCACTACCCCATGAGGTCGTTCGTTTGATCGAGTGTAAGTTCCAATATGTATGTCTGAATGCGTGCGTGAGTATCATTTGTCTGAGTGCGCGCCTGCTTGCGTTTGCTCGAATCGTTCGTTCTATCACTGTACAAGTGATCATTCATTCGATCGAGTGTAAGTTCCAATATGCATGAATGCGTTAGTTCGAATCGTTCATCCGTTCGTTCACTCGAGCGTCCGTTCGTTCAATAAATTACCAATATTAATTTACTTTATCTTTTCAAACACACCAACACTAGACAATAACCTCAAAGTAAATTCCTACATAACCACCAATACATCATCATGTGCAAATTCCCACAATCCTTATCAGAAAATCAATTAAGCTTCAAGTAAACTGCTTTCAAACAGAAAACCTGAAACCTTCCCAACAAAACAATTAAATACCAGTTCTACGCCAGTCCTATTGGCAATCCATTAACGAATATCATTTGATGCTGTCGAACCATGTAAAGTCATAGTCCTTGTCCACAGTCTTCAGCCCTTCCACGGAAAAAGAAGCCATCCACTTCCTGAAATCCCGTAAAAAGACCGAACACTCAAATCTTCTTCTGCTTGCTGTTATCGCTCACAGGACCCAACCATCAAAGAATACTCATCATTCCTTACTGATATTACTTTGCTCTGTCTTTTAATTTCCTTTTATTTTCCGTCTTTTAACCATTCACATTTTCCATCTTGTAACCGCTCACGCGCCCCATTACAGATGGAAACAGTTTGCCTTTCCTTCACCAATATGGCGACGCATAAACCGGTCCCATGACCAAGAAAAAGCTTCACAGCTACCGCCAGGCAGAGCAGATGCTGGGCCACTGGAACTCATTCAGGCCCGAAACCATTCTACAACTTTCAGAACCAGTGCAGCAATGCTCACCAACCGCATCTCCCGACTCCACCTCTGCCGACCAGCCGCCCCGCCCTGGGCCCCCCGCCTGGGGTTCTCCGTGCTGGGCCTCCCACCCAGGCCACTCTCCTCTGAGTCTTCCACCTTGAGTGTTCTGCACCGGGCCCTCCGCACCGGCATTCCCCACGAGCAGCGGGGTGTGGAGCAGCCCGTTCACACAGCACCGAGTTAAGCCGAGTTGAAAATCTCACAGCCTTTCCTCCCCGGGCCTTCTGCACCGGCATTCCCCGCGAGCAGCCGGGGTGCGGAGCTCACCCGTTCACACAGCACCAAGCTGAGATGAGAATCTTGCAGCCTGGGCTTCGATTGTGTCATTGGGGCGGGCTTGGCATGATCATGGTTCAGTGCTCAGTGCAATCTTAGTAAATTCTGTTCTATTCACGAATGCAGACTTTCAATGGCGGGGATTTTACCCAGCATTCCCCGCGGTGGAGAATGTGCCGCACACGGACTACAGAAACCCAGTGCGCAGGCGCGGGACCGCCTTGGTTTGGAGCATGCGCGGTGCGTGTCATCCCGGAAGACGCGGGGTGCGGATCATGTCCGGATGAATTCGTGAGAAGCCGACGGAGGGAGCGGAGTATTGGACGGCAAGTGGGTGGGGAGGCTTCATAAACAACTAGTGTGGGCCGCAAGCCCCAAATAATTAATCTGTCACATTAACACCACCTCTAGCCTTGCATATCTCTTAATGTCTCTTCATCTCCCCCTTTGTTCCTTTATCCCCTCCCCCTTTTCCCAGCTTTACTCTGGCCTTAAATCTATTTGATTTCCGGCTCTTCCCAGTTCTGATGAAAGGTCATCGACCTGAAACGTTAACTCTCTTTCTCTCTCCACGGATGCTGCCTGGCCTGCTGAGTTTTTCCAGCGTTTTCTGTTGTTATAACCTGAAGGTCCCGCGTTTGCAGCTTCGGGGCTTCTCCCGGTCACAGACCAGGCTAACGGCCGCCATCTTGATTCAGTGAGTAACAAAGCGCATGCGCGGTCATCTTGATAAGGATCAAAGGGTGGGCGGGGCTTCCGTATCTGTTCCCCACCGGGTCCTAGTGCCCGGGAGAGTAAACCATTGACTCAGTTATTTGAGGTATTTTTTCACTTCACCTGACGAAGGAGCAGGGCTCCGAAAGCTCGTGATTTCAAATAAAACTGTTGGACTATAACCTGGTGTTGTGCGACTTCTCATTTTTGTCCACCCCAGTCCAACACCGGCATCTCCGCATCACAGTTATTTGATTCAGACTCTCCACACTCAGATTTCTCACCATCTCTCCTGAAGGCGCTGGTAAAACATCCTACACATTGTAACAGAAGAACTCCAGAGCTGGGCCCCCCATTTACAGTCCCAGGGCTGAAATTCCCATGTACAGTCCCAGGGTTAGAATCCCCATGAACAGTCCCAGGGTTGGAATCCCCATGTACAGTCCCAGGGTTAGAATCCCCATGTACAGTCCCAGGGTTGGAATCCCCATGTACAGTCCCAGGGTTGGAATCCCCATGTACAGTCCCAGGGTTGGAATCCCCATATACAGTCCCAGGGTTGGAATCCCCATGTACAGTCCCAGGGTTAGAATCCCCATGTACAGTCCCAGGGTTGGAATCCCCATGTACAGTCCCAGGTTTGCAATCCCCATATACAGTCCCAGGGTTGGAATCCCTATGTACAGTCCCAGGGTTAGAATCCCCATATACAGTCCCAGGGTTGGAATCCCCATGTACAGTCCCAGGGTTAGAATCCCCATGTACAGTCCCAGGGTTGGAATCCCCATGTACAGTCCCAGGTTTGCAATCCCCATATACAGTCCCAGGGTTGGAATCCCCATGTACAGTCCCAGGGTTAGAATCCCCATGTACAGTCCCAGGGTTGGAATCCCCATGTACAGTCCCAGGGTTAGAATCCCCATGTACAGTCTCGGTTAGAATCCCCATGTACAGTCCCAGGTTTGCAATCCCCATGTACAGTCCCAGGGTTGGAATCCCCATGTACAGTCCCAGGGTTGGAATCCCCATATACAGTCCCAGGGTTGGAATCCCCATGTACAGTCCCAGGGTTGGAATCCCCATATACAGTCCCAGGGTTGGAATCCCCATGTACAGTCCCAGGGTTAGAATCCCCATGTACAGTCCCAGGGTTAGAATCCCCATGTACAGTCCCAGGGTTGGAATCCCCATGTACAGTCCCAGGGTTGGAATCCCCATGTACAGTCCCAGGGTTGGGATCCCCATGTACAGTCCCAGGGTTGGAATCCCCATGTACAGTCCCAGGGTTAGAATCCCCGTGTACAGTCCCAGGGTTGGAATCCCCATGTACAGTCCCAGGGTTGGCATCCCCATGTACATTCGCAAGGCTGGAACCCTCAGCAACACGGAGTGCGGTTCTCAGGCCCCGAGTCAGAGC
This sequence comes from Squalus acanthias, assembly GCA_030390025.1. Lineage (NCBI taxonomy): Eukaryota > Metazoa > Chordata > Chondrichthyes > Squaliformes > Squalidae > Squalus > Squalus acanthias. Next base: position 19,020 of record JASTWF010001267.1, on the reverse strand, counting down.
CGCTGGGCTCTGGGCAACACCGAGTAGGAACGGCGATATATGCCCAAGTCAGGATAGTGTGTGACTTGGAGGGGAATTGGGAGGTGATGGTGTTCCCATGCACCTGCTGCCCTTCTAGGTGGTGGAGGTTGCGTGTTTGGGAGGTGCTGTCAAAGTTCTAGTCGAGTTGCAGATGTATAAAGTCGCTCTCCTTCACTCCTCCCCCTCCCACCTCGCTCTCTCCTCCCATAGAAACCAGAGTCTTGTGTAGGCCCAGACCGGGTGGCGGGTTCCCTTCCCTGAAGGACATTAGTGAACCAGTTGGGTTTTTACGACATTCCGGCAGCTTTCATGGTCACTTTTTTCGAGTGCCGGCCCCACAAATTCCCAGATTCATTCAGCTCAATTTCACAACCTGCCTTTGTGTTTTTGTGGGTTCTCTCTCACCCTCCCTTTTTCCTGTTTCTAATTCATTTTACAGGCTGTTCGAAGGGGAGGATTTGCAGACGGGAAACTCAAACCAAACCTCACTTCAAGATCTGACAGTCACTCGATTCATCAGGACCTTTGAGCATGGAAGCAGAAAGCACCGTTCAGGAGCGGGGAGAAACCGTACACATGTTCTGTGTGTGGACGAGGCTTCAGCCGATCCTCTGGCCTGTCGAGACACAAGCGCAGTCACACCGGGGAGAGGCCGTTCACCTGCTCCGAGTGTGGGAAGGGATTCACTCAGTCATTCCACCTGCTGACACACCAGCGAGTTCACACTGACGAGAGACCTTTTAAATGTCAGGACTGCGGGAAGTGCTTTAAAAGTTCCAGGGAACTGACACTCCATCATAGTGTTCACACTGACAAGAGACCGTTCAGGTGCTCTCACTGCGGGACTGGGTTTAGGCGATCATCTGACTTCACTGTACACCAGCGCACTCACACCGGGGAGAGGCCGTTCACTTGCTCTGAGTGTGGGAAGGGATTCACTCGGTCATCCAGCCTGCTGACACACCAGCGAGTTCACACTGGGGAGAGGCCGTTCACCTGCTCTGACTGTGGAACAGGATTCACTCGGTCATCCGACCTGCTGATACACCAGCGAGTTCACACCGGGGAGAGGCCTTTTAAATTCTCGGACTGTGGAAAGTGTTATAAAAGTTCCAGCGAACTGATGTCCCATCAACGTGCTCACACTGACGAGAGACCGTTCAGGTGCTCTCATTGCGGGACTGGGTTCAGGCGATCATCTGAACTCACTGTACACCAGCGCACTCACACCGGGGAGAGGCCGTTCACCTGCTCTGAGTGTGGGAAGGGATTCACTCGGTCATCCAGCCTGCTGACACACCAGCGAGTTCACACTGGGGAGAGGCCGTTCACCTGCTCTGAGTGTGGGAAGGGATTCACTCAGTCATCCAACCTGCTGAAACATCAGCGAGTTCACACTGGGGAGAGACCGTTCACCTGCTCTGAGTGTGGGAAGGGATTCACTCGGTCATCCGACCTGCTGACACACCAGCGAGTTCACACTGGGGAGAGGCCGTTCACCTGCTCCGAGTGTGGGAAGGGATTCACTCGGTTATGCAACCTGTTGACACACCAGCGAGTTCACACTGGGGAGAGGGCCGTTCACCTGCTCCGTGTGTGGGAAGGGATTCACTCATTCATCCAACCTGCTGACACACCAGCGAGTTCACAAGTGACTGCAGAGGTTGGATTCTGATGTTATTGCTGCTGCTAATTACATCCTGAACTGAATCATGTTCACACTGACAGTTGGGGTTTGTTTCTGCTGATGTTAATAACCCCTGTAACTGGGCTGGAGTTTAATATTCTGGATATATGTCAAATAAATCAGTTTGCTTTAAACACATTGTTGTGGATTTTTGTCGTTCCCACCTGAGTGTTTAGCATCACCTGGCTGGAGCTCAGAAAGGACAATCTGGGGGGAGGATCGTACGGCGGGAACAGAACTACAGCCTGGGCACAGTCCTTCAGGGCCACACAGAGAGGGGCAAACGGCACTTTGGTCTTTCTCGTCTCTCTTCACTGACAGCAATGTCCCCGTGCAGGTTAATCTTGAGGCCTGTAAGGAATGTGTCCCAGCCGCTCTCTTCCATGGGTCAGAGCTCCTGGGCACGGAACAGAAGGCTCCTTTACAACTGTGTTTAGAGTCAGGAAGAACAACGGTGAATGCTGGAAACGTGCTGTCAAATCAGAGATTGGTGTCAAACTGCGATCTGTTCCTGACTGAAAGTGAAACGGCAGGGTTAAGTTTCCAGTCTAAAAATGACTGGTAATTATTCCACGAGGATTTAATATGTGTGTGTGAGACAGTCCTGAGTCTACCAGTTTAAGGCAGGTGTTAGATCATTTAAAATAAACCCGTTTAAAATAAATTGGTTAAAGTCTGCATTAAAATAGCAGAGGGAGGAGTTCACAGGAGCCTGTTAACTGCTGGTACAATTATACAACAGACATTTGATCTCCAGATAAAGAAGGACCTGCAGCGTGTTTCCAGGAATTCCCTGTTTTATTGATGTGTGCGTGTTAGACACCAGGATAACTAAAAATACACGACCCGGAACATCCACGGGGTGCGATCCCGACAGTTACTCTGGGATCACTCCCGCTGTGGAACTCCAGCACTGACCCTGCTGAAGGTTGTAGGCTCAGGGAGTGGGGCCTCCAGGAGTGGACTGTGAGAAAGCTGGGTTTCAGTATCCTGACACATATATGGTGAGGAACCAGAGGAATCCTGACGAAGGAGCTGTCTGGGGTTTAACCTGTCAGTGTCGGTCTAGGGGTAAATGATGCCTGACTCCCCGAACTGTCTCACGTTGAACCCAGTCACTGTTTATATTGCACTAGACCCTGTCTCTGTTTATATTACACTCGACCCTGTCTCTGTTTGTATTACACTCGACCCTGTCTCTGTTTATATTACACTAGACCCTGTCTCTGTTTATATTACACTTGACCCACAGTATAAAGCCCCACAGTCTCCCCTGGCTCTAGGCCCGGAACAAGGGTCTGGAGATGGGGAATAAAGCCCCACAGTCTCCCCTGGCCCCAGGGCCTGAACAAAGGTCTGGAGAAGCGGAATAAAGCCCCACAGTCTCCCCTGGCCCCAGGGTCTGAACAAGGGTCTGGAGAAGGGGAATAAAGCCCCACAGTCTCCCCTGGCCCCAGGGTCTGAACAAAGGTCTGGAGAAGGGGAATAAAGTCCCACAGTCTCCCCTGGCCCCAGGCCCTGAACAAGGGTCTGGAGAAGGGGAATAAAGCCCCACAGTCTCCCCTGGCCCCAGGGTCTGAACAAGGATCTGGAGAAGGGGAATAAAGCCCCACAGTCTCCCCTGGCCCCAGAGTCTGAACAAGGGACTGGAGAAGGGGGAATAAAGCCCCACAGTCTCCCCTGGCCCCAGGGTCTGAACAAGGGACTGGAGAAGGGGAATAAAGCCGCACAGTCTCCCCTGGCCCCAGGGTCTGAACAAGGGACTGGAGAAGGGGAATAAAGCCCCACAGTCTCCCCTGGCCCCAGGGTCTGGAGTAGGGGAATAAAGTCCCACAGTCTCCCCTGGCCCCTGGGTCTGGAGAAGGAGAATAAAGTCCCACAGTCTCCCCTGGCCCCAGGCCCTGAACAAGGGTCTGGAGAAGGGGAATAAAGTCCCACAGTCTCCCCTGGCCCCAGTGTCTGAACAAGGGACTGGAGAAGGGGAATAAAGTCCCACAGACTCCCTTGGCCCCAGGCCCTGAACAAGGGTCTGGAGAAGGGGAATAAAGTCCCACAGTCTCCCCTGGCCCCAGTGTCTGAACAAGGGACTGGAGAAGGGGAATAAAGTCCCACAGACTCCCTTGGCCCCAGGGTCTGAACAAGAGTCTGGAGAAGGGGAATAAAGTCCCACAGTCTCCCCTGGCCCCAGGGTCTTAACAAGGGTCTGGAGAAGGGGAATAAAGCCCCACAGTCTCCCCTGGCCCCAGGGTCTGAACAAGGGTCTGGAGAAGGGGAATAAAGTCCCACAGTCTCCCCTGGCCCCAGGGTCTGAACAAGGGTCTGGAGAAGGGGAATAAAGCCCCACAGTCTCCCCTGGCCCCAGGGTCTGAACAAGGGTCTGGAGAAGGGGAATAAAGCCCCACAGTCTCCCCTGGCCCCAGGGTCTGAACAAAGGACTGGAGATGGGGAATAAAGTCCCACAGTCTCCCCTGGCCCCAGGGTCTGAACAAAGGACTGAAGAAGGGGAATAAAGCCCCACGGACTCAGGGACCCAGCGCGCAGGCGCAGGGGCGGATGATTGACAGTCCCACAGGGTGGGTGTGTGTGCCGAGCATGCGCGGTGCGGACCGCGCGGGAGTGGGCGGGGCCATGTGTCGCATGCGTGGTGTCAGCAGCGGCTGGAGCGTGGGGGCTTGTGGGTATTTCAACCAACCTGGGCAGCAGCTGGGCCTGAAAATCAGCTTCACTGCCCCTGGGCTGGGAAAGGGGGACATGAGACAGGTTTCTCCCTCTTACCGCTTTCTACACTCCGTTTACAGGGTGTTAGTCCTGGAGCGTTTACAGACAGGAAGCTCAAGGGACCTGCAACGAGACCTGGGTGTCCTTGTGCACCAGTCGCTGAAGGTAAGCATGCAGGTGCAGCAGGCGGTTAAGAAGGCAAATGGTATGTTGACCTTCATAGCGAGAGAATTTGAGTACAGGAGCAAGGATGTCTTGCTGCAGTTGTACAGGGCCTTGGTGAGACCACACCTTGAGTATTGTGTGCAGTTTTGGTCGCCTTATCTGAGGAAGGATGTTCTTGCCATGGAGGGAGTGCAGCGAAGATTCACCAGACTGATACCTGGGATGGCAGGAATGACGTATGAGGAGAGATTGGGACGATTGGGCTTATACTCGCTGGAGTTTAGAAGAATGAGAGGGGATCTCATTGAAACTTATAAAATTCTAACAGGACTAGACAGACTAGATGCAGGAAGGATGTTCCCGATGGTCGGGGAGTCCAGAACCAGGGCTCACAGTCTAAAGATAAGGGGTAAGCCATTTAGGACAGAGATGAGGAGGAATTTCTTCACCCAGAGTGGTGAACCTGTGGAATTCTCTACCACAGAAGGTAGTTGAGGCCAATTCATTAAATATATTCAAGAAGGAGTTAGATATATTTCTTAAGGCCAAAGGGATCAAGGGATATGGGGAGAAAGCAGGGACAGGGTACTGAATTTGGATGATCAGCCATGATCTCATTAAATGGCGGAGCAGGCTCGAGGGGCCGAATGGCCTACTCCTGCTCCTATCTTCTATGTTTCTATGTTTTTTAAGCCAAACATCAGGTCATGATCTGACAGAGTTGCTCGATTGATAGAATCATAGAATGGTTACAACACAGAATGAGGCCATTCGGCCCGTCGAGCCTGTGCCGGCTCTCTGCAAGAGCAGTTCAGCTAGTCCCACTCCCCCACCCTTTACCCGTAGCCCTGCAAATGTTTTTCTTTCAGATACTTAACCAATTCTCTTTTGAAAGCCATGATTGAGTCTGCCTCCACCACCCTTTCAGGCAGTGCTTTCCAGATCCTAACCACTCGCTGCGTAAAAAAGTTTTTCCTCATGTCGCCTTTGGTTCTTTTGCCAATCACCTTAAATCTGTGTCCTCTGGTTCTCGACCCTTCTGCCAATGGGAACAGTTTACATAAGAACATGAGAAATACGAGCAGGAGTAGGCCATTTGGATCCTCGAGCCTGCTCCGCCATTCAAGAAGATCATGGCTGATCTTCTACCTCAACTCCACTTTCCTGCACTATCCCCATATCCCTTGATTCCCTTAATATCCAAAAATCTATCGATCTCTGTCTTGAATATACTCAACGATTGAGACTCCACCGCCCTCTGGGGTAGAGAATTCCAAAGATTCACCACCCTCTGAGTGAAGAAATTTCTCATCAGTCCTAAATCAGGGCAACACGGTGGCATAGTGGTTAGCACTGTTGCCTCACAGCGCCAGGGACCCGGATTCGAATCCGGCCTCGGCTGACTTTCTGTGTGGAGTTTGCACATTCTCCCCGTGTCTGCGTGGGTTTCCTCCGGGTGCTCCGGTTTCCTCCCACAGTCCAAAGATGTGCGGGTTAGGTTGATTTGGCTATGATAAATTGACCCTTAGTGTTAGGGGGATTAAATATGTGGGGTTACGGGGATAGGGTGGGATATGTGTCGGTGCAGGCTCGATGGGCCGAAATGGCCTCTATCTGCACTGTGGGGATTCTGTGAAATATCCGACCCCTTATTCTGAGACTGTGACCCCTGGTTCTCGACTCCCCAGCCAGGGGAAATATCCTCCCTGCATCTACCCTGTCAAGCCCTGTAAAAAAATTGTCCAGACCCCTTATGATTTTGAACCCCTCTATCTAATCTCCTCTCAATCTTCTGTGCTCCAAGGAGAACAATCCGAGTTTCTCCAGTCTATCCACGTAACTGAAGTTTCTCAACCTGCTCTGCCACCTTCAATGATTTATGCACATATATCCCTAGGTCTCTCTGTTCATGCACCCCCTTTAGGATTGTACCCTTTATTTTATATTTCCTCTCAGTCTTTCTACCAAAATGTATCACTTCGCACTTTTCAGCATTAAATTTCACCTGCCACGTGTCCGCCCATTTCACCAGCCTGTTCTGTCCTCTTGAAGTCTATCACTATCCTCCTCACTGTTCACTATACTTCCAAGTTTTGTGTCATCTGCAAATTTTGAAATTGTGCCCTGTACACCCAAGTCCAAGTCATTAATATATATCAAGAAAAGCAGTGGTCCATGTACCGAGCCCTGGGGAACATCGCTGCGTACCTTCCTCCAGCCCATTAAAGTGAGGCCCTGTCTGCTCTCTGAGATGGACGTAAAAGATCCCAAGGCACTATTTCGATGAAGAGTAGGGGAGTTATTCCCCCGTGTCCTGGCCAATATTTATCCCTCAATCAACACAACAAACACAGATTATCTGGTCATTATCACATTGCTGTTTCTGGGAGCTTGCTGTGCTCAAATCGGCTGCCGCGTTTCCCACATTACATCAGTGACTACTCTCCAAAAGTACTTCATTGGCTGTGGTGGTGAAAGGCGCTATATAAATGCAAGTCTTTCTTTCTCGGCCAATTTCGCACCCATGCTGTCCCTTTTATTCCATGGACTCCAACTTTGCTTTGATTGCTCAGGACCTGAATATCAGCGGCCTTTGCACAGGGAAGCAGAGAGCAGCGATGGCAGGGCGGACAGAGCGCCCGGTGTTGGGTGTGTGCAGGCGGATTGAGGGACAGGAGGAAAAGAAATCCCGCGCGCAGGCGCAGCGCCGCCTGTTTGGGGGTGGGGAAGAGGAATCCAGCGCGCAGGCGCAGCGCCGCCTGTGGGGGGGGCAATCCAGCGCGCAGGCGCAGCGCAGCCTCTGGGGGGAGGAATCCAGCGCGCAGGCGCAGCGCCGCCTGTTGGGGGGCTGGGGGAGGAATCCAGCGCGCAGGCGCAGCGCAGCCTCGGGGGGGGAGGAATCCAGCGCGCAGGCGCAGCGCCGCCTATGGGTGGAGCATGCGCAGTGTCACTGTGATCAAGGCAGGGCGAGAACTGGTGGCAGTCAGAGTCGGGAGAAGAGGTTTTTGCTCCGATTACGTATCAGTGGGGCGCAGGGACGAAACACACACGGCGGGTGGGCTTTATAAACATCTAGTGTGGGCCGCAAGCCCGGAATGAGAACCTAGAGGTTCCGCGTTTGCAGCTCCGGGGCTTTTTCCCGGGAACAGGCCCAGATTAACGGTAGTCATCTTTGTAAAGGACAATGGGGGTCTTTACGCCAACTTGATTATCGCGGCCATCTTTGTAAAGGGGGCTATAGTGGGCGGGGCTTCAGGGTCCCAGTGAGTGATCTGAACCCAGCCAGAGTCAGCACCTTCAGGGGAGGAGAGGGAGGGGAACCAATTACTGTAGAACTGAACCCAGCCAGAGTCAGCACCTTCAGTGTGTTGGAGATGGTGCGATGGGTTTGGATTTCAGTCATGATGCGGAGATGCAGGTGTTGGACTGGGGTGGACAAAATTGAAAGCTTGTGATTTCAAATAAAACTGTTGGACTATAACCTGGTGTTGTGGGACCTCTCAATTTTGGATTTCAGCACAGGGAGGAGGGAGAGTGTGTGGGATGGGGATTTACAGCTTTGGGGGAACAAGTGAGGAAAGAATGTTCCATAGAAACTAGAATTGTCTGTTCTGAATTTCTATCCTCTACTCAGTGATGTCTTTTGTAAACTCCTTTGACAGGCTGTGAGAAGGGGAGGATTTACAGACAGGAAACTCAAACCAAACATAATTTTAAGATCTGACAGAGTCACTCCATACATCAGGACCTGAATATCATCGGCCTTTGAATGTGGAAGGAGAAATGTTTGTCTGTTTTGTCTGTGGGAAAAGATTTCAAAAATCAGTGTGACTGGAAAAGCACCGAGACACACACACCCGAGTGAGAGTGTTCCAGTGCACTGACTGTGGAAAGAGCTTTAACCAGCTACACAGCCTGAAAAAACATCGCACCGTTCACAGCGGGGAGAAACCGTACACGTGTTCTGTGTGTGGACGAGGCTTCAACTGATCGACCAACCTGGAGAGACACAAGGACACCCGCACCACGGAGAAACCGTGGAAATGTGGGGACTGTGGGAAGGGATTCAATTACCCATCCCAGCTGGAAGCTCATCAACGCAGTCACACCGGGGAGAGGCCGTTCACCTGCTCTGTGTGTGGGAACAGATTCGCTCGGTCATCCACCCTGCTGACACACCAGCGACTTCACACTGGGGAGAGGCCGTTCACCTGCTCTGTGTGGGAAGGGATTCACTAACTCCTCCAGCCTCACTTCACACCAACGCGTTCACACTGATAAGAGACCTTTTAAATGTTCTGAGTGTGAGAAGAGCTTTAAAAGCACAAGGGATCTTCTGACACACCAGCGAGTTCACACTGGGGAGAGGCCGTTCACCTGTTCTCTATGTAGGAAGGGATTCGTTCAGTCATCCACCCTGCTGAGACACCAGCGAGTTCACAAGTGACTGCAGGGCTTAGATTCTGCTGTTATTGCTGCTGTTAAACTCATCCAGGACTGAACCACGTTCATTCTGACAGTTGGAGTTTGTTTCTGCTGATGTTAATAACCCCTCTAGCTGGGCTGGAGTTTAATATTTTGATATCTGTCAAATAGATTAACTTTGTTTCGAACACACCGTGGGTCGAATCCTTGATTTCTCCAAGATAAGAGGAGACTAATTGATGTCCTGTTAATGACTGCTCCATTTTTGGGCCTTTTCTCTTTTCTAAATCAAGATTATTTCAGTTTTCATATCTTTAGTGACTCTCGTGCTCAAGCCCCATCTCCCCAAACCTTCCAGAGTGCCTCTCCTAGCCTTGGTATCAAGCGAAGGTATCGGTAACATGTCCGTGTACCTGCCCTGCGAGAGTTTGATGGGACAATGTTGAGGGAGCTTTACTCTGTCTCTAACCCGTGCTATACCTACCCTGGGAGTGCTTGATGGGACAGTGTAGAGGGAGCTTTACTCTGTATCTAACCCGTGCTGTACCTGCCGTGTGAATGTTTGATGTAATTGAGAGGTCGCACAACACCAGGTTATAGTCCAACAGTTTTATTTGAAATCACAAGCTTTCGGAGCTATCGATCGCCCCTTCCTCAGGTGAAGTAAAGAAATACAGACTCGACAAAGCATATATAGATAGAGAACAATGCATGTGTACCTTACAATTGCAGACAACTAAATTAAATCATCCTGACTATCTGCCGAGGTGTGATAAAGTTAATCAGGTCAGCCAGGAAGGTAGCACATCAAAGACATAGCAAGATACAACTGAGACAATGAGGTGGAGTCGCAGCTGGTCTAACGTTTGATGTGACAGTGCAGTGGGAGCTTTGCTCTGTATCTAATCCGTGCTGTACCAGCCCTGGGAGTGTTTGATGGGACAGTCTCGAGCGAGTTTTACTCTGTAACTAACCCCTGCTGTACCTGCCCTGTGATTGTTTGATGGGACAGTATAGAGGGAGCTTTACTCTAAATCTAACCCATGCTGCACCTGCCCCAGGAGTGTTTGATGGGATAGTGTAAAGGGAGCTTTACTCTGTAACTAACCCGTGCTGTACCTGCCCTGGGAATGTTTGGCGGGACAATGCAGAGGGAGCTTTGCTCTGTATCTAACCCGTGCTGTACCTGCCCTGGGAGTGTTTGATGGGACAGTATAGAGGGAGCTTTACTCTGTATCTAACCCGTGCTGTACCTTCCCTGGGAGTGTTTGATGGGATAGTGTAAAGGGAGCTTTACTCTGTATCTAAACCGTGCTCTATCTGCCCTGGGAGTGTTTGACGGGTCAGTGCAGAGGCAGCTTTACTCTGCATCTAACCTGTGCTGTACCTGCCCTGGGAGTGTTTGATGGAACAGTGCAGAGGGAGCTTTACTCTATTTAAAACTTGGGCTGCACCTGACCTGGGAGTGTTTGATGGGACAGTGTAGAGGGAGCTTTGCTCTGTTTATAACCCGTGCTGTACCTGCCCTGGAGTGTTCGATGGGACAGTGTAGAGGGAGCTTCACTCTGTATCTAACCCTTGCTGCACCTGCCCTGGGAGTGTTTGACTGGACAGTGTGGAGGGAGCTTTACTCTGTATCTAACCATGCTGTATCTGCCCTGGGAGTGTTTGATGGGACAGTGTAGAGGGAGCTTTACTCTGTATCTAACCTGTGCTGTACCTGCCCTGGGAGTGTTTGATGGGACAGTGTAGAGGGAGCTTTACTCTGTATCTGACCCGTGCTGTACCTGCCCTGGGAGTGTTTGATGGGACAGTGTAGAGGGAGCTTTACTCTGTATCTGACCCATGCTGTACCTGCCCTGGGAGTGTTTGATGGGACAGTGTAGAGGGAGCTTTACTCTGTATCTAACCTGTGCTGTACCTGCCCTGGGAGTGTTTGATGGGACAGTGTAGAGGGGGCTTTACTCTGTATCTAACCTGTGCTGTACCTGCCCTGGGAGTGTTTGATGGGACAGTGTAGAGGGAGCTTTACTCTGTTACGAACCCGTGCTGTACCTGCCCTGGGAGTGTATGATGGGACAGTGTAGAGGGAGCTTATCTCTGTATCTAACCTGTGCCGTACCTGCCCTGGGAGTGTTTGATGGGACAGTATAGAGGGAGCTTTACTCTGTAACGAACCCGTGCTGTACCTGCCCTGGGAGGATTGGTTAATGGACAGAAAACAGAGAGTGGGGATAAACGGATCTTTTTCAGGTTGGCAGGCTGTAACTAGTGGGGTGCCGCAAGGATCAGTGTTGGGGCCTCAGCTATTTACAATCTGTATCAATGAGCTAGATGAAGGGACCGAGTGTAATGTATCCAAGTTTGCTGATGATACAAAGCTAGGTGGGACAGTAAGCTGTGAGGAGAACACAAAGAGTCTGCAAAGGGATATAGATAGACTAAGTGAGTGGGCAGTAAGGTGGCAGATGGAGTATAATGTAGGGAAATGTGAGGTTATTCACTTTGGTCGGAAGAATAGAAAAACATAATATTTTTTAAATGGTGAGAAACTTTCAAATGTTGGTGTTCAGAGAGATTTGGGTGTCCTTGTGCAAGAAACACAGAAAGCTAGCATGCAGGTACAGCAAGCAATAAGGAAGGCAAATGGCATGTTGGCCTTTATTGCAAGGGGTTGGAGTATAAGAGTAAGGAAGTCTTGCTACAATTGTACAGGGCCTTGGTGAGACCACACCTGGAGTACTGTGCACAGTTTTGGTCTCCTTATCTAAGGAAGGATATACATGCCTTGGAGGCAGTGCAACGAAGGTTCACGAGATTGATTCCTGGGATGAGAGGGCTGTCCTATGATGAGAGATTGTGTAGAATGGGCCCATACTCTCTGGAGTTTAGAAGAATGAGAGGTGATCTCATTGAAACATACAAGATTCTGAGGGGGATTGACAGGGTAGATGCTGAGAGGTTGTTTCCCCTGGCTGGAGTGTCTAGAACTAGGGGGCATAGTCTCAGGATAAGGGGACAGCCATTTAAGACTGAGATGAGGAGGAATTTCTTCACTCAGAGTGTTGTGAGTCTTTGGAATTCTCTGCCCCAGAGGGCTGTGAATGTTCAGTCTTTGAGTATATTCCAGGCTGAGATAGATAGATTTTTGGACTCTAGGGGAATCAAGGGATATGGAGATGGGGCGGGAAAGTGGCGTTGAGGTCGATGATCAACCATGATCTTATTGAATGGCGGAGCAGGCTCGAGGGGCCGTATGGCCTACTCCTGCTCTTATTTCTTATTTCCTATGTTCTTCTCTGCTGGGTTTTGGCTGGAATCGAGGAAAAAACAGCTGGAAATTCCCTGATCTGTGATTTACAAGGACACTTTCCCTGGTGCATAAGAAACAGGAGCTGGAGTCGGCCAGTCGGCCCCTCGAGTCTGCTCCACCATTCAATAAGATCATGGTTGATCTGATCTTGGCCTCAACTCCACTTTCCTGCCCGCTCCCCATAACCCTTGACTCCCCTGTTTTTCAAAAATCTGTCTATCTCCACCTTGAATATATTCAATGACCCAGCCTCCACAGCTCTCTGGGGTAGAGAATTCCACAGATTCACGACCCTCAGAGAAGAAATTCCTCCTCATTTCCGTTTTAAATTGGTGACCCCTTATTCTGAAACTATGCCCCCTCGTTCTAGATTCCCCCATGAGGGGAAACATGCTCCCTGCATCGACCCTGTCAAGCCCCTTCAGAATCTTATGTTTCAATAAGATCACCTCTCATTCTTCTAAACTCCAATGAGTATCGGCCCAACCTGCTCAACCTTTCCTCATAAGACAACCCCTTCAACTGAAGAATCAACCTCGTGAAGCTTCTCTGAACTGCCTCCAATGCAAGTCTATCCCTCCTTCAATAAGGAGAGTGAAACTGTCCGCAGTACTCCAGGTGTGGTCTCACTAACGCCCTGTGCAGTGGTTCCCAGCAGTTACTTTTCTTCAGTAATGTTCTTGATCACAATGTTCTGGCGAAAGGTCATCGACCTGAAACGTTAACTCTGTTTCTCTCTTCACAGATGCTGCCTGACCTGCTGAGTATCTCCAGCATTTTCTGTTTTTATTTCTCTATCACTAAACTGCCCTGCCTGCTGTTAATGATGTCATCTCTTATAGTGTCACAATTACACGTATAAACATCACACATTATAATCTGATCTATTCTGTTACTCACTCTGGTTTAAGCTGATATTGTGGTTAGTAACAGACAGAACCTGTTTTTCCCTGATCTGATTACAGACTCCAACATGTCGATTCAGTGAATGGAATGTCTTATCAGTGTTGCCATGGTGACCTGTCTGCAGTGAAAGGCCTGTTTGAGTTTCTAACTCAGATTAAACTTCTCTCTCCCATAATACACATTATATCAGACATTTGATCTCAATGTATTTTAGCCATGTTATGTTAATATCTTTAAAATCTACAGGGAGATCAGATACACAAATCTTTAAAAGTTGGAGGATAAGTTTATAAAGTGGTTTAAAAATGTTACCCGAGGTTTTTTATAAATGGGGCGTAGAAAACAAAACCATCGGTTCGGCTGCAGTTAGAACAAGTTTTGGGCATCTTCCACTAGGAAGGATGTCGGGGCCACAGAGAGGCTGCAGAATCGATTCACTGAGGTTATACCACGGATGAGAGGCTTTAGTTATCAGAGAATCATAGAAGCATAGAAGATAGGAGCAGGAGTAGGCCATTCGGCCCCTCGAGCCTGTTCCGCCATTTAATGAGATCATGGCTGATCATCCAAATTCAGTACCCTGTCCCTGCTTTCTCCCCATATCCCTTGATCCCTTTAGCCTTAAGAAATATATCTATCTCCTTCTTGAATATATTTAATGAATTGGCCTCAACTGCCTTCTGGGGTAGAGAATTCCACAGGTTCACCACTCTCCTGGGTGAAGAAATTCCTCCTCATCTCAGTCCTAAATGGCTTACCCCTTATCCTTAGACTGTGACCCCTGGTTCTGGACACCCCCGCCATCGGGAACATCCTTCCTGCATCTAGTCTGTCTAGTCCTGTTAGAATTTTATAAGTTTCAATGAGATTCCCTCTCATTCTTCTAAACTCCAGCGAATATAAGTCTAATCGACCCAATCTCTCTTCATACGTCATTCCTGCCATCCCAGGTATCAGTCTGGTAAATCTTCGCTGCACTCCCTCCATGGCAAGAACATCCTTCCTCAGATAAGGCGACCATAACTGCACACAATACTCAAGGTGTGGTCTCACCAAGGCCCTGTACAACTGCAGCAAGACATCCTTGTTCCTGTACTCGAATCATCTCGCTATGAAGGCCAACATAGCATTTGCCTTCTTAACCGCCTGCTGCACTTGCATGCTTACCTTCAGCGACTGGTGCACAAGGACACCCAGGTCTCGTTGCACTTCCCCTTTTCCCAATCTATTGCTGTTCAGTTAATAATCTGTCTTCCTGTTTTTGCCACCAAAGTGGATAACCTCGCATTTATCCACATTATACTGCATCTGCCACGCTTCTGCCTAATCACCCAAACTGTCCAAATCATCCTGGAGTTTCTCGGCATCCTCCTCACAGCACACACGCTCACACAGCTTTGTGTCGTTTGCAAACTTGGAGATATTACATCTAGTTCCCTCGTCTAGATCATTAATATATATTGTGAATAGCTGTGGTCCTAGCACTGATCCCTGCGGTACCCCACTAGTCACTGCCTGCCACTCGGAAAAAGACCCATTTATTCCAACTCTTTGCTTCCTGTCTGCCAACCAGTTCTCTATCCAAGTCAGTACCTTACCCCCAATCCCATGTGCTTTAACTTTATCCGCTAATCTCTTATGCGGGACCTTATCGAAAGCCTTCTGAAAGTCCAAATACACCACATCCACTGGTTCTCCCTTATCTATTCTACCAGTTACATCCTCAAAAAATTCCAGTAGATTAGTCAAGCACGATTTACCTTTTGTAAATCCATGTTGACTTTGTCCGATCCTGTCACTGTTTTCCAAGTGCTCTGCTATTACATCTTTTATAATGGACTCTAGCATTTTCCCCACTACCGATGTCAGGCTTACCGGCCTATCATTCCCCGTTTTCTCTCTACCACCTTTTTTAAATAGTGGGGTTACATTAGCTATCCTCCAATCCATGGGAACTGTTCCAGAGTCTATAGAATTTTGGTAGATGACCAGCAATGCATCTACTATTTCTAGGGTCATTTCCTTAAGTACCCTAGGATGTAGATTATCAGGCCCTGGGGATTTATCGGCATTCAATCCCGTCAACTTCCCTAACACCATTTCCCTACAAATACTGATTCATTCAGTTCCTCCCTCTCATTGGACCCTCTCATAGAATAAAACTGCACAAAAGGTGGCCATTCGGCCCATCATGCTTGTGCCAGCTCTTTGGGAGAGCGATCCAATTAGTCCCACTCCCCTGCTCTTTCCCCATATCCCGGTAAATGTTTTCCCTTCAAATATTTATCCAATTCTCTTTTGAAAGTTACTCTTGAATCTGCTTCCACCGCCCTTTCAGGCAGTGCATTTCAGATCATCATAACTCGCTGGGTAAAGAAATGTTTCCTCATGATGACCTGTCTGCAGTGAAGCGTCTGTTTGAGTTTTGAACTGAGGCGAACTTCTCTTTCCCAGGAGGAGAGACGAGAGAAACTGGGGCACTTCTCACTGGAACAAAACAGGGTAAGAGATGTGAGCGAGGTGTTTAAACTTGTTCAACGACACCGACCAAAATATCAGAGACACTCCGTGTCGCTCAGGACCAGTGTCCAGGGGAGAAGCTGATGGGTTTATCAGATCATCTTTGGGTTAAATGTTGTGCTCATGGAGCTGAGCCCCTAGTGTCAGCATCAAACACTCTCCAGTCGGGTACAGCACGGGTTAGATACAGAGTAAACCCATCAGCCGCTCCCTGACACAGATACCGAGGGACAGGGAGTGTCCGCGACAATGACATTTCTCACTCAACAAGGTATAAATTGATCCTGTACCTCTCCCCATTAATCCTGGGCTCCACACGGGGCGAATCCTGCTCCTGTTTCCCTTCCTGGAACAGCACTGAGCTAAACCCAGCCCATAATGAGCAGGGCTCAGGGAGGTTGGTTGCTAGGCACTGCAGTGATGTCATAAAGCAGGGCCATTCAGCCCAGCTGGTCGTCTCCTTGTCCCTTTAAAGGTGGAGAGCGGAGACACCCTGTCTCAAAACACACCCCACCTGTTCATACTGAGAATCCCCAGGCAAGGCCCAAGGCCCAGAGTGTGGACACACCCCGGGGAAAAGAGGAGGAGAGCGGAGACACCCTGTCTCAAAACACACCCCACCTGTTCATACTGAGAATCCCCAGGCAAGGCCCAAGGCCCAGAGTGTGGACACACCCCGGGGAAAAGAGGAGGAGAGCGGGGACACCCTGTCTCAAAACACACCCCACCTGTTCATACTGAGAATCCCCGGGCAAGGCCCAAGGCCCAGAGTGTGGACACACCCCCGGGGAAAAGAGGAGGAGAGCGGAGACACCCTGTCTCAAAACACACCCCACCTGTTCATACTGAGAATCCCCGGGCAAGGCCCAAGGCCCAGAGTGTGGACACACCCCGGGGAAAAGAGGAGGAGAGCGGAGACACCCTGTCTCAAAACACACCCCACCTGTTCATACTGAGAATCCCCGGGCAAGGCCCAAGGCCCAGAGTGTGGACACACCCCGGGGAAAAGAGGAGGAGAGCGGGGACACCCTGTCTCAAAACACACCCCACCTGTTCATACTGAGAATCCCCGGGCAAGGCCCAAGGCCCAGAGTGTGAACACACCCAGGGGAAAGAGGAGGAGAGCGGAGACACCCTGTCTCAAAACACACCCCACCTGTTCATACTGAGAATCCCCAGGCAAGGCCCAAGGCCCAGAGTGTGGACACACCCCGGGGAAAAGAGGAGGAGAGCGGGGACACCCTGTCTCAAAACACACCCCACCTGTTCATACTGAGAATCCCCGGGCAAGGCCCAAGGCCCAGAGTGTGGACACACCCCGGGGAAAGAGGAGGAGAGCGGGGACACCCTGTCTCAAAACACACCCCACCTGTTCATACTGAGAATCCCCGGGCAAGGCCCAAGGCCCAGAGTGTGGACACACCCCGGGGAAAAGAGGAGGAGAGCGGAGACACCCTGTCTCAAAACACACCCCACCTGTTCATACTGAGAATCCCCAGGCAAGGCCCAAGGCCCAGAGTGTGGACACACCCCGGGGAAAAGAGGAGGAGAGCGGGGACACCCTGTCTCAAAACACACCCCACCTGTTCATACTGAGAATCCCCGGGCAAGGCCCAAGGCCCAGAGTGTGGACACACCCCGGGGAAAAGAGGAGGAGAGCGGAGACACCCTGTCTCAAAACACACCCCACCTGTTCATACTGAGAATCCCCGGGCAAGGCCCAAGGCCCAGAGTGTGGACACACCCCGGGGAAAAGAGGAGGAGAGCGGGGACACCCTGTCTCAAAACACACCCCACCTGTTCATACTGAGAATCCCCGGGCAAGGCCCAAGGCCCAGAGTGTGGACACACCCCGGGGGAAAGAGGAGGAGAGCGGGGACACCCTGTCTCAAAACACACCCCACCTGTTCATACTGAGAATCCCCGGGCAAGGCCCAAGGCCCAGAGTGTGGACACACCCCGGGGAAAAGAGGAGGAGAGCGAGGACACCCTGTCTCAAAACACACCCCACCTGTTCATACTGAAAATCCCCGGGCAAGGCCCAAGGCCCAGAGTGTGGACACACCCCGGGGAAAAGAGGAGAGCGGAGACACCCTGTCTCAACACATACCTCACCTGTTCATACTGAGAATCCCCGGGCAAGGCCCAAGGCCCAGAGTGTGGACACACCCCGGGGGAAAAGAGGAGGAGAGCGGGGACACCCTCTCTCAAAACACACCCCACCTGTTCATACTGAGAATCCCCGGGCAAGGCCCAAGGCCCAGAGTGTGGACACACCCCGGGGAAAAGAGGAGGAGAGCGGGGACACCCTGTCTCAAAACACACCCCACCTGTTCATACTGAGAATCCCCGGGCAAGGCCCAAGGCCCAGAGTGTGGACACACCCCGGGGAGAGATGGTGCAGTGTGGGGGGTGAGGGAGGAGTCTGCTCATTCCCAGGGGATGATCAGACAAAGTGCTTTGAGTGGTGGGTCCAGCAGTGAAACTGAAACCAAACCAAAGGGAACAAATGAAGATCCAATCCAAGGGAACAAGCACCGGGACAATGGGGAGAAACCACAACTGGCCCAAAGTTATTCAGTGAGCGAGCATCGCCTGCTTATTGTGAGAGAGCTCCACACTTCCACCATCCTTTGTGTGGAGAAGAGTTTCCAGCTTCTCTCCTGAAGGGCCTGGCTCGGATTTTAAGGTTCTGTCCCCTCGTCCCAGACTCCCCACCAGTGGAAAGAGTTTCTCTCTATCGACCCTCGCAATTGTTCCAAAATCCTCAAAACCTCAATCAAATCAGCCTCAACTTTCTATAATCCATGGAATACAAGCTTCATTTCTGTAAACTCTCAATAGTTTAACCCTTGGAGCCCAGGTAACATGCTGGTGAATCTGCACTGCACTCCTTCCAAGGCCAATCTATTCTTTCTAAGGTGCGGGGCCCAGAACGGTCCACAGTGCCCCAGATGTGGTCTAACCAGGGCTTTGTACAGCTGGAGCAAAACTTCCTCCCCTCTATATTCTAGACCTCGAGTCATAACAATTAACATTTCATTACCCTTTTAGTTTATATTTATTTTAAAGACTCCCAGGGCAGGAACAGCACGGGTTAGATTTCGAGTAAAGCTCCCTCTACACTGTCCCATCAAACACTCCCAGGGCAGGTACAGCACAGGTTAGATACAGAGTAAAGCTCCCTCTACACTGTCCCATCAAACACTCCCAGGGCAGGTACAGCACAGGTTAGATACAGAGTAAAGCTCCCTCTACACTGTCC
>JASTWF010001266.1:70000-96614 GCA_030390025.1 Squalus acanthias | reverse complement strand
CAATCCCTGGTCCCAAGGCCAATCCATGGTCCCCCTCCCAATCCATGGTCTCAAACCCAATGCCTGGTCCCCAAGTACTCCAGACTTCAGTCCCCAGACTGCAGAATCCAGTTCCACCAGTCTCCAGATTCGGGTCCCCAGACTCCAGCGTTTGATGGGACACAGTAGAAGGAGCTTTACTCTGTATCTAACTCGTGCTGTACCTGCCCTGGGAGTGTTTGATGGGACAGAGTAGAGGGAGATTTACTCTGTATTAACCAGTGCTGTACCTGCCCTGGGACTGTTTGATGGGACAGTGTAGATGGAGCTTGACTGTGTATCTCACCTGTGCTGTACCTGCCCTGTGAGTGTTTGATGGGACAGTGTAGAGGGAGCTTTACTCTGTATCTAACCCGTGCTGTACCGCCCTGGGAGTGTTTGATGGGGCAGTGTAGATGGAGCTTGACTGTGTATCTCACCTGTGCTGTACCTGCCCTGGGAGTGTTTGATGGGACAATGTAGAGGGAGCTTTACTCTGTATCTAACCCGTGCTGTACCTGCCCTGGGAGTGTTTGATGATACAGTATTGAGGGAGCTTTACTCTGTATCTAACCCTTGACCTGCCTGCCCTGGGTGTGTTTGATGGGACAGTGTAAGAACATAAGAACATAAGAACATAAGAAATAGGAGCAGGAGTAGGCCAATCGGCCCCTCGAGCCTGCTCCGCCATTCAATAAGATCATGGCTGATCTGATCCTAACCGCCAATCTACTATCTATCACAGAACCATCTCCTGCATCTAACAGAATTGCACACACGAAATAGGAGCAGAATCAGGCTACACGGTCCCTGGGCCCGCTCCACTACCCACAGGGCCATGACCGATCCGAACCTAGACTCATGTCCAAATTCCTGCCCGCTCCCCGTAACCCTTAATGCCCTTTACTTCTAGGAAACTGTCTATTTCTGTTTTAAATTTAATTAATGTTGTAGCTTCTACAGCTTTTTGTGGCAGCATATTCCATGGACCTACCACCCTCTGAGTGAAGTAGTTCCTCCTCATCTCAGTTTTGAAAGAGCAGCCCCTTATTCTAAGACTATGTCCCCTAGTTCTAGTCTCACCCGTCATCGGGAACATCCTCCCCGCATCCACCCGATCCAACCCCTTCACAATCTTATATGTTTCAATAAGATCGCCTCTCATTCTTCTGAACTCCAATGAGTAGAGTCCCAATCTACCCAACCTCTCCTCATATGACCACCCCCTCATCCCCGGGATTAACCGAGTGAACCTTTTTTGCACTGCCTCGAGAGCAAGGATGTCTTTCCTTAAGTAAGGACACCAAAACTGTATGCAGTATTCCAGGTGCGGTCTCACCAATACCTTGTACAACTGAAGCAATACCTCCCTATTTTTATATTCTATCCCCCTAGCAATGAAAGCCAACATTCCATTTGCCTTCTTAATCACTTGCTGCACCTGCATACTAACCTTTTGAGTTTCGTGCACCAGGACCCCCAGATCCCTTTGCACTTCAGTACTCTCCAGTTTCTTGCCATTAAGATAATAAATTGCTCTAGGATTTTTCCTGCCAAAGTGCATCACCTCACACTTTCCAGTGTTGTATTCCATCTGCCAAATCTCTGCCCACTTACTTAGCCTGTCTATGTCCCCTTGCAGGTTTTTTATGTCCTCCTCACTCACTACTTTCCCTCCCATCTTTGTATCATCTGCAAATTTTGATATGTTACACTTGGTCCCTTCCTCCAAATCGTTAATATAGATTGTAAAGAGTTGGGGACCCAGCACTGACCCCTGTGGAACACCACTAGTTACTGATTGCCAGTCTGAGAATGAACCATTTATCCCAACTCTTTGCTTTCTGTTGGATAGCCAATCCTCTATCCATGCCAGAATATTACCCCCAATCCCGTGATTTTTTACCTTAAGCAATAATCTTTTGTGTGGCACCTTGTCAAATGCCTTTTGGAAGTCTAAATACACTACGTCCACTGGTTCCCCTTTATCCACTCTATATGTTACTTCCTCAAAGAACTCCAGCAAATTTGTCAAACATGACTTCCCCTTTGTAAAACCATGCTGACTTTGTCCTATTAAATTATGATTATCCAAATGTCCTGTTACTGTTTCCTTAATAATGGACTCCAAAATTTTACCTACCACAGATGTTAGGCTAACCGGTCTATAGTTACCAGCCTTCTGTCTACTGCCCTTTTTAAATAAGGGTGTTACATTAGCAGTTTTCCAGTCTGCCGGGACCTCAGCGGAATCCAGGGAGTTTTGAAAAATTATTACCAATGCATCTACAATCCCTACCGCCACTTCCTTCAAGACTCTAGGATGTAAGCCATCAGGTCCAGGTGATTTATCCGCCTTGAGTCCCATTATTTTACCGAGTACCACTTCCTTAGTGATTTTGATCGTGTTTAGCTCCTCTCCCCCTATAGCCCCCTGTTTGTCCAGTGTTGGGATATTCTTAGTGTCCTCTACTGTAAAGACTGATACAAAATATTCATTCAGTGTTTTTGCCATCTCCATATTTCCCAACATTAATTTCCCGGTCTCATCCTCTAAGGGACCAACATTTACTTTAGCCACCCTTTTTCTTTTTATATAACTATAAAAACTCTTACTATCTGTTTTTATATTTTTTGCTAATTTACTTTCATAATCTATCTTCCCTTTCTTAATCAATCTTTTTGTTATTTTTTGCTGCCTTTTAAAGTTTTCCCAATCCTCAGTCCTCCCACTAGATTTCGCTACCTTATATGCCCTTGTTTTTAGTCGAATACTATCCTTAATTTCTTTACTTAGCCACGGATGACTGTCCTTTCTTTTACACCCTTTTCTTTTCAGTGGAATATATATTTTTGGAAGTTGTAAAATAACTCCTTGAATGTACACCACTGATCATGTGTCGTCTTACCCTTTAATCTATTTTCCCAATCCACTCTACTCAATTCCGCTCGCATACCTTCATAGTCTCCTTTATTCAAGCTTAGCACGCTTGTTTGAGATCCAACCTTCTCACCCTCTAATTGAATATGGAATTCAACCATGTTATGGTCACTCATTCCAAGGGGATCCTTTACTAGGACATTTTTAATTAATCCTGTCTCGTTACACAGGACCAGATCTAAGGTTGCTTGCCCCCTGGTCGGTTCAGTTACATACTGCTCAAGAAACCCATCCCTAATACACTCAATGAACTCATCCTCAAGGCAGCCCTGCCCCATTTGATTTGTCCAATTAATATGATAGTTAAAATCCCCCATAATTATAGATGTTCCCTTATTACATGCCTCAACTATTTCCTGATTGATACTCCGTCCAACAGAGTTGCAACTGTTCGGAGGCCTATAGACTACGCCCACTAGTGTTTTTTTCCCCTTATTATTCCTTATCTCCACCCAAACTGTTTCATTATCATGATTTTTTGACCCAATATCATTACTCTGTATTACAGTGATTCCTTCCTTTATTAACATAGCCACCCCACCTCCCCTTCCTTCCTGCCTGTCCTTCCTGATCGTTAAATAACCTGGTATGTTTAATTCCCAGGCATTGTCACCCTGCAGCCATGTTTCTGTAATGGCCACAATATCATAACCATATGTAGTTATTTGTGCCATTAACTCGTCTATTTTGTTACGAATGCTACGTGCATTCAGATAGAGAACTTTCAAATATGCTTTGTGGCACTTAGTTCCAGCTTTTTCACTTTTTACCACTTTACCTTTTACTCCACACACTCTGTCCCTTCCTGCCACGCTCTGATTAGTGATTCCCCTACTGCTACCTATGTCTATGACCCTCTCTGTTGTCATTTTTATTTTTTGCTCTCTTGAAACCTCCCCCCCACTAATTAGTTTAAAGTCCTCTCCACAGCCCTAGTTATTCGATTCGCCAGGACACTAGTCCCAGCACTGGCCAAGTGAAGTCCGTCCCAACGGAACAGCTCTCTCCTGCCCCAGTACTGGTGCCAGTGTCCCAAGAAGCAAAACCCATTTTTCCCACACCAGTCTTTGAGCCACGCATTCAACTCCCTGATTTTATTTACCCTAGCCAAATTTGCTCGTGGCTCAGGTAGTAATCCAGAGATTATTACCCTCGAGGTTCTGCTTTTTAATTTGGCCCCTAGCTGCTCAAACTCCCTCAGCAGAACCTCTTTCCTTGTCCTATCTATGTACAGGGAGCTTTACTCTGTATTTAACACGTGCTCTACCTGCCCTGGCAGTGTTTGATGGGACTGTGTAGAGGGAGCTTTATTCTATAGCTAACCCCGTGCTGCACCTGCCCTGGGAGTGTTTGATGGGACAGTGTAGAGGGAGCTTTACTCTGTATCTAACCCGTGCTGTACCTGCCCTGGGAGTGTTTGATGGGGCAGTGTAGCGGGAGCTTTATTCAGTATCTAACACGTGCTGCACCTGCCCTGGGAGTGTTTGATGGGACAATGTACAGGGAGCTTTACTCTGTATCTAACCCGTGCTGTACCTGCCCTGGGAGCATTTGATTGCACAGTGTAGAGGGAGCTTTACTCTGTATTTAACCAGTGCTGTACCTGCGCTGGAAGTGTTTCGATGGGACACTGTAAAAGGAGCTTTACTCTGTATCTAACACGTGCTGTACCTGCCCTGGGAGTGTTTGATGGCACAGTGTAGAGTGAGGTTTACTCTGTATCTTACCCGAGCTGTACGTGCCCTGGGAGTGTTTGAAAGGACAGTGTAAAAGGAGGTTTACTCTGTCTCTAACCCGTGCTGTACCTGCCCTGGGAGTGTTTGAAGGGACAGTGTAGAGGGAGCTTTACTCTGTATCTAACCCGTGCAGTACCTGCCCTGGGAGTGTTTGATGGGACAGTTTATAGGGAGCTTTACTCTGTATCTAACCCGTGCTGTACCTGCCCAGGGAGTGTTTGATGGGACAGTGTAGAGGGACATTTACTCTGTGTTTAACCCGTGCTGTACCTGCCCTGGGAGTGTTTAATGGGGCAGTATAGATGGAGACTGACTCTGTATCTAACCTGTGCTGAACCTGCCCTGGGCGTGTTTGATGGGACAGTGTACAGGGAGCTTTACTCTGTATGTAACCCGTGCTCTACCTGCCCTGGGAGTGCTTGAAGGGACTGTATACAGGGAGCTTTACTCTGTATCTAACCTGTGCTGTACCTGCCCTGGGAGTGTTTGATGGGACAGTGCAGAGGGAGCTTTACTCTGTATCTAACCCGTGCTGTACCTGCCCTGGGAGTGTTTGATAGTGCAGTGTAGATTTGGCTTATCTCTGTATCTAACCCATGCTGTACCTGCCCTGGGAGTATTTGATGGGGCAGTGTAGATGGAGCTTTTCTCTGTATTTGACCCGTGCTGTACCTGCCCTGTGAGTGTTTGATGGGACAGTGTAGAGGGAGAATTACTCTGTATGTAACCCGTGTTCTACCTGCCCTGGGAGTGTTTGATGGGACAGTGTAGAGGGACCTTTACTCTGTATCTAACCCGTGCTATACCTGCACTGGGAGTGTTTGATGGGACAGTGTAGAGGGACCATTACTCTGTATCTAACCCGTGCTGTACCTGCCCTGGGAGTGTTTGATAGTGCAGTGTAGATTTGGCTTATCTCTGTATCTAACCCATGCTGTACCTGCCCTGGGAGTGTTTGATGGGGCAGTGTAGAGGGACCTTTACTCTGTATCTAACCCGTGCTATACCTGCACTGGGAGTGTTTGATGGGTCAGTGTAGAGGGAACTTTACTCTGCATATAACCCGTGCTGTACCTGCCCTGTGAGTGTTTATTGGGACAATGTAGAGGGAGCTTTTCTCTGTATCTAACCCGTGCTATACCTGCCCTGGGAGTGTTTGATTTGACAGTGTAGAGGGAGCTTGACTCTGTATCTAACCCGTGCTGTACCTGCCCTGTGAGTGTTTGATGGGGCAGTGCAGAGGGAGCTTTACTCTGTATCTAACCCGTGCTGTACCTGCCCTGGGAGTGTTTGATTTGATAGTGTAAAGGGAGCTTTACTCTGTATCTAACCCGTGCTGTACCTGCCCTGGGAGTGTTTCATGGGACAGTGTAGAGGGAGCATTACTCTGTATCTAACCCGTGCTGTACCTGCCCTCGGAGTGTTTGATGGGACAGTGTAGAGGGAGCTTTACTCTGTAACTAACCCGTGCTGTACCTGCCCAGGGAGTGTTTGATGGGACAGTGTAGAGGGGCCTTTACTCTGTATCTAACCGGTGCTGTACCTGCCCTGGGAGTGTTTGATTGGACAGTGTAGAGGGAGCTTTATCAGTATCTAACCTGTTCTGTACCTACCCTCGGAGTGTTTGATGGGACAGTGTAGAGGGAGCTTTACTCTGTATCTAACCCATGCTAAATCTGACCTGGGAGTGTTTGATGGCACGATGTAGAGGGAGCTTTACGCTGTATCTAACCCGTGCTGTACCTGCCCTGGGAGTGTTTGATGGGGCAGTGCAGAGGGATTTTTACTTTGTTTCTAACCCGGGATGTACCTGCCCAAGGAGTGTTTTATGGGATAGTGTAGAGGGAGCTTTACTCTGTATCTAACACGTGCTGTACCATTCCTGGGATGGTTTAGTGGGACAGTGTAGAGGGAGTTTTTCTCTGTATCTAACCCGTGCTGTACCTGTCCTGAGAGTTCTTGATGGATTGTTTAGACGGAGCTTTACTCTGTATCTAACCCGTGCTGTACCATTCCTGGGATGGTTTAGTGGGACAGTGTAGAGGGAGTTTTTCTCTGTATCTAACCCAAACTGTACCTGTCCTGAGAGTTCTTGATGGATTGTTTAGAGGGAGCTTTACTCTAATATAATCTGAGCTGTAGCTGCTGGGTTAGTGTTGGTACATTGTTGATCTGTCGATGAACATGGGAACAAATGAAATGGAAGCTGAGGATTCAAAAGTGATCTGGAATTAATTCCATTTGATAATATGTTAATTTTTGGTTTATGGGAAACGTTATTGTGCGTTGGCAATAATTGTGTAAGAGCCAGATTGAAATTTGACCTCCATTAATATTGCCGCTTCCGATTGGACAGGCAGTGTTTGAATAAGGAAGCTGAAGATAACCTGCAGAGAGAGATTTGCCCCGGACACTGATGATGAGTAAAGCACTGAGTTTCCATTGGTTGTTAGAACCTTTACTGTAATTTGGATGTGTTGCTGGATGTTAAATGTTCCAATTAAACAAAGTGACATTTTTGCTTGTCTTTAATGTTTAGGAAAAATATCCTCAAAAGTCACGTTAATTTAAACAGCAGGTGGTGTTATCTCCTGGGTTCAGCACGGAACCTGTAGATTACAAGCGGGAGTGTCTACAGTCCTGAATGTAGAATCCCCCACCGCCGGACCAGGTTTCTTCAACCCTGGACACTGGGATTTCCAGTGTTGTGGCTGAACTATTTATACAAAGTGTGGGATTAGTAAACGTGTGAACCTCCTTGCCCCGTCCCAATCCCTGGTCCCTGTCCCAATCCCAATCCCTGGTCCCATTCCCTGGACTCTGTCCCAATCCCTGGACCCTCTCACAATCCCTGGTCCCTCTCCCGATCCCTGGTCCCAAGCCCAATCCCTGGTCCCTCTCCCAATCCCTGGTCCCAAGGCCAATCCATGGTCCCCCTCCCAATCCATGGTCTCAAACCCAATGCCTGGTCCCCAAGTACTCCAGACTTCAGTCCCCAGACTGCAGAATCCAGTTCCACCAGTCTCCAGATTCGGGTCCCCAGACTCCAGCGTTTGATGGGACACAGTAGAAGGAGCTTTACTCTGTATCTAACTCGTGCTGTACCTGCCCTGGGAGTGTTTGATGGGACAGAGTAGAGGGAGATTTACTCTGTATTAACCAGTGCTGTACCTGCCCTGGGACTGTTTGATGGGACAGTGGAGATGGAGCTTGACTGTGTATCTCACCTGTGCTGTACCTGCCCTGTGAGTGTTTGATGGGACAGTGTAGAGGGAGCTTTACTCTGTATCTAACCCGTGCTGTACCGCCCTGGGAGTGTTTGATGGGGCAGTGTAGATGGAGCTTGACTGTGTATCTCACCTGTGCTGTACCTGCCCTGGGAGTGTTTGATGGGACAATGTAGAGGGAGCTTTACTCTGTATCTAACCCGTGCTGTACCTGCCCTGGGAGTGTTTGATGATACAGTATTGAGGGAGCTTTACTCTGTATCTAACCCGTGCTGTACCTGCCCCGGGAATGTTTGATGGGACAGTGTAGAGGGAGCTTTACTCTGTATTTAACCCAAGCTGTACCTGCCCAGGGAGTGTTTGATGGGGCAGTGTAGAGGGAGCTTTACTCTGTAACTCGTGCTGTACCTTCTCTGGGGTTGTTTGATGCGACAGTGTAGAGGGAGCTTTACTCTGTATCAAACCCGTGCTGTACCTGCCCTGGGAGTGTTTGATGGGACAGTGTAGAGGGAGCTTTACTCTGTATCTAACCCGTGCTGTACCTGCCCCGGGAGTGTTTGATGGGACAGTGTAGAGGGAGCTTTACTCTGTATCTAACCCGTGCTGTACCTGCCCTGGGGGTGTTTGATGGGACAGTGTAGAGGGAGCTTTACTCTGTCTCTAACCCGTGCTGTACCTGCCCAAGGTGTGTTTTATGGGATAGTGTTGAGGGAGCTTTACTCTGTATCTAACCCGTGCTGTACCATTCCTGGGATGGTTTAGTGGGACAGTGTAGAGGGAGTTTTTCTCTGTATCTAACCCAAACTGTACCTGTCCTGAGAGTTCTTGATGGATTGTTTAGAGGGAGCTTTACTCTAATATAACCTGAGCTGTAGCTGCTGGGTTAGTGTTGGTACATTGTTGATCTGTCGATGAACGTGGGAACAAATGAAATGGAAGCTGAGGATTCAAAAGTGATCTGGAATTAAGTCCATTTGATAAAATATTAATTTTTGGTTTATGGGAAATGTTATTGTGCGTTGGCAATAATTGTGTAAGAGCCAGATTGAAATTTGACCTCCATTAATGTTGCCGCTTCCTATTGGACAGGCAGTGTTTGAATAAGGAAGCTGAAGATAACCTGCAGAGAGAGATTTGCCCCGGACACTGATGATGAGGAATGCACTGAGTTTCCATTGGTTGTTAGTAATTTTACTGTAATTTGGATGTGTTGCTGGATGTTAAATGTTCCAATTAAACAAATCGACATTTTTGCGGGTCTTTAAAGTTTAGGAAAAATATCCTCAAAAGTCACATTAATTTAAACAGCGGGTGATGTTATCTGCTGGGTTCAGCACGGAACCTGTAGATTACAAGCGGGAGTGTCTACAGTCCTGAATGTAGAATCCCCCACCGCTGGACCAGGTTTCTTCAACCCTGGACACTGGGATTTCCAGTGTTGTGACTGAACTATTTATACCGAGTGTGGGATTAGTAAACGTGTGAACCTCCCTGCCCCGTCCCAATCCCTGGTCCATGTCCCAATCCCAATCCCTGGTCCCCCAGTACTCCAGTCTTCAGTCCCCAGACAGCAGAAGCCAGTTCCCCCAGTCTCCAGATTCGGGTCCCCAGACTCCAGCGCTTGATGGGACAGAGTAGAGGGAACATTACTCTGTGTCTAACCCGTGCTGTACCTGTCCTGGGAGTGTTTGATGGGACAGAGTAGAGGGAGCTTTACTCTGCATTAACCTGTGCTGTACCTGCCATGGGAGTGTTTGATTGGACAGTGTAGAGTGACCTTTACTCTGTATTTAACCCGTGTTGTACCTGCCCTGGGAGTGTTTGATGGGGCAGTGTAGAGGGAGCTTTACTCTGTATCTAATCCGTGCTGCACCTGCCCTGGGGGTGTTTGAGGGAACCGTGGAGCGGGAGCTTTATGCTGTATCTAACCCATGCTGTACCTGCCCGGGGAGTGTTTGATGGGACAGTGTAGAGGGAGCTTTACTCTTTATCCAACCCGTACTCTACCTGCCCTGGGGGTGTTTGAGGGGACAGTGTAGAGGGAGCTTTACTCTTTATCTAACCCGTGCTGTACCTGCCCTGGGAGTGTTTGATGGGACAGGGTAGAGGGAGCTTTACTCTGTATCTAACCCGTGCTGTACACGCCCTGGGAGTGTTTGATGGGACAGTGTAGAGGGAGCTTTACTTTGTATCTAACCCCGTGCTGTACCTGCCCTGGGATTGTTTGATGGGACAGTGTAGAGGGAGCTTTACTCTGTCTCTAACCCGTACTGTACCTGCCCTGGGAGTGTTTGTGGGACAGTGTAGAGGGAGCTTTACTCTGTATCTAACCCGTGCTGTACCTGCCCTGGGGGTGTTTGATGGGATAGTGTTGAGGGAGCTTTACTCTGTATCTAACCCGTGCTGTACCATTCCTGGGATGGTTTAGTGGGACAGTGTAGAGGGAGTTTTTCTCTGTATCTAACCCAAACTGTACCTGTCCTGAGAGTTCTTGATGGATTGTTTAGAGGGAGCTTTACTCTAATATAATCTGAGCTGTAGCTGCTGGGTTAGTGTTGGTACATTGTTGATCTGTCGATGAACATGGGAACAAATGAAATGGAAGCTGAGGATTCAAAAGTGATCTGGAATTAAGTCCATTTGATAAAATATTAATTTTTGGTTTATGGGAAATGTTATTGTGCGTTGGCAATAATTGTGTAAGAGCCAGATTGAAATTTGACCTCCATTAATGTTGCCGCTTCCTATTGGACAGGCAGTGTTTGAATAAGGAAGCTGAAGATAACCTGCAGAGAGAGATTTGCCCCGGACACTGATGATGAGGAATGCACTGAGTTTCCATTGGTTGTTAGTAATTTTACTGTAATTTGGATGTGTTGCTGGATGTTAAATGTTCCAATTAAACAAATCGACATTTTTGCGGGTCTTTAAAGTTTAGGAAAAATATCCTCAAAAGTCACATTAATTTAAACAGCGGGTGATGTTATCTGCTGGGTTCAGCACGGAACCTGTTGATTACAAGCGGGAGTGTCTACAGTCCTGAATGTAGAATCCCCCACCGCTGGACCAGGTTTCTTCAACCCTGGACACTGGGATTTCCAGTGTTGTGACTGAACTATTTATACCAAGTGTGGGATTAGTAAACGTGTGAACCTCCCTGCCCCGTCCCAATCCCTGGTCCATGTCCCAATCCCAATCCCTGGTCCCCCAGTACTCCAGTCTCCAGTCCCCAGACTGCAGAAGCCAGTTCCCCCAGTCTCCAGATTCGGGTCCCCAGACTCCAGCGCTTGATGGGACAGAGTAGAGGGAACATTACTCTGTATCTAACCCGTGCTGTACCTGTCCTGGGAGTGTTTGATGGGACAGAGTAGAGGGAGCTTTACTCTGCATTAACCTGTGCTGTACCTGCCATGGGAGTGTTTGATTGGACAGTGTAGAGTGACCTTTACTCTGTATTTAACCCGTGTTGTACCTGCCCTGGGAGTGTTTGATGGGGCAGTGTAGAGGGAGCTTTACTCTGTATCTAATCCGTGCTGCACCTGCCCTGGGAGTGTTTGAGGGAACCGTGGAGCGGGAGCTTTATGCTGTATCTAACCCATGCTGTACCTGCCCGGGGAGTGTTTGATGGGACAGTGTAGAGGGAGCTTTACTCTTTATCTAACCCGTACTCTACCTGCCCTGGGGGTGTTTGAGGGGACAGTGTAGAGGGAGCTTTACTCTTTATCTAACCCGTGCTGTACCTGCCCTGGGAGTGTTTGATGGGACAGGGTAGAGGGAGCTTTACTCTGTATCTAACCCGTGCTGTACACGCCCTGGGAGTGTTTGATGGGACAGTGTAGAGGGAGCTTTACTTTGTATCTAACCCCGTACTGTACCTGCCCTGGGATTGTTTGATGGGACAGTGTAGAGGGAGCTTTACTCTGTCTCTAACCCGTACTGTACCTGCCCTGGGAGTGTTTGTGGGACAGTGTAGAGGGAGAATTACTCTGTATCTAACCCCGTGCTGTACCTGCCCTGGGATTGTTTGATGGGACAGTGTAGAGGGAGCTTTACTCTGTCTCTAACCCGTACTGTACCTGCCCTGGGAGTGTTTGTGGGACAGTGTAGAGGGAGCTTTACTCTGTATCTAAACTGTGCTGTAGCATTTTTGGGATGGTTTGATGGGACAGTGTAGAGGGAGTTTTTCTCTGTATCTAACCCAAACTGTACCTGTCCTGAGAGTTCTTGATGGATTGTTTTGAGGGAGCTTTACTCTAATATAATCTGAGCTGTAGCTGCTGGGTTAGTGTTGGTACACTGTTGATCTGTCGATGAACATGGGAACAAATGAAATGGAAGCTGAGGATTTAAAAGTGATCTGGAATTAATTCCATTTGATAAAATATTAATTTTTGGTTTATGGGAAATGTTATTGTGCGTTGGCAATAATTGTGTAAGAGCCAGATTGAAATTTGACCTCCATTAATGTTGCTGCTTCCTATTGGACAGGCAGTGTTTGAATAAGGAAGCTGAAGATAACCTGCAGAGAGAGATTTGCCCCGGACACTGATGATGAGGAATGCACTGAGTTTCCATTGGTTGTTAGTTACTTTACTGTAATTTGGACGTGTTGCTGGATGTTAAATGTTCCAATTAAACAAAGTGACATTTTTGCAGGTCTTTAAAGTTTAGGAAAAATATCGTCCAAAGTCACATTAATTTAAACAGCAGGTGGTGTTATCTCCTGGGTTCAGCACGGAACCTGTAGATTACAAGCGGGAGTGTCTACAGTCCTGAATGTAGAATCCCCCTCCACTGGATCAGGTTTCTTCAACCCTGGACACTGGGATTTCCAGTGTTGTGGCTGAACTATTTATGCAGAGTGTGGGATTAGTAAACGTGGGAACCTCCCTGCCCCGTCCCAATCCCTGGTCCCTGTCCCAATCCCAATCCCTGTTCCCAATCCCTGGTTCCGTTCCCAATCCCTGGTCCCTCTCCCAATCTCTGGTCCTGGTCCCAATCTCTGGTCTCAAAATCTTTCCCTGGACTCTGTATCTAAGCAATGCTGTACCTGCCCTGGGAGTGTTTGATGGGACAGTGTAGAAGTAGCTTTACTCTGTATCTAACCCACGCTGTACCTGCCCTGGGAGTGTTTGATGGAACAGTGTAGAGGGAGCTTTACTCTGTATCTAACCCATGCTATACCTGCCCTGGGAGTGTTTGATGGGGCAGTGCAGAGGGATTTTTACTTTGTTTCTAACCCGTGCTGTACCTCCCCAGGGAGTGTTTGATGGGACAGTGTAGAGGGAGCTTTTCTCTGTATCTAACCCAAACTGTACCTGTGAGGAGAAACTTCTTCACTCAGAGGGTAGTAGGTCTGTGGAATTTGCTGCCCCAGGAAGCTGTGGAAGCTACATCATTAAATAAATTTAAAACAGAAATAGACAGTTTCCTAGAAGTAAAGGGAATTAGGGGTTACGGGGAGTGGGCAGGAAATTGGACATGAGGCTGAGTTCGGATCGGTCGAGGCCCTGTGGGTGGCGTAGCGGGCCCAGGGGCTGAGTGGCCGGGTCCTGCTCCTACTTCTTGTGTTCTTTAGATTTGAGGTGAGCATCAGATCAGCCATGATCTTATTGAATGGCGGAGCAGGCTCGAAGGGCCGATTGGCCTACTCCTGCTCCTATTTCTTATGTTCTTATGTTCTTATGTCCTGAGAGTTCTTGATGGATTGTTTAGAGGGAGCTTTACTCTAATATAATCTGAGCTATAGCTGCTGGGTTAGTGTTGGTACAATGTTGATTTGTCGATGAACGTGGGAACAAATGAAATGGAAGCTGTGTAAAGTTTCCAAAATTTGCAGATCCCCAAAAATCGAAGGAAAAAAAAAATAAGGACTTTGGAACTTTAAAGGAACCTGTCTGGACATGTACAGCACGTGGATCTACCTCTGGAAATAGCAGGCTTGAGGATTGCATTGTCTGGGAATTCAAAGCCCAGCAAACATTAACATTTGCACAATAGGCCCTGGGAGAAGGCCGCCCCACCCAAAACACACAACCCATTCAAGGAGATGCATAAAGATAGGAATGCAAGGCCCAGCAAGGAACCCAAAACATGAGAACAATGCAAACTTCCATATAACAACAGGACGCAAGCCATTTGACTCAGTAAAAGCCGTTACTGGTAACAAGGTTTTTCAATTGACCAGGATTTGATTTGGTTTAGCATAGTTGAAGGCCCATCAAAATTTAACAAGACAATGAACGGGCCTCACGTGAAACCAACTTACTTCATTACAAAACCAGTTTTCGTGAGGAGTTTTGGGGGAGGGCGAAAAGGACTATAATTGCAGCATGACCCAAGACTTCTTTCTCTTTGGACTCGCCGACAACGCTGGAACAACTCTCCCTCTCAGCTCTGCCTAGAAGCCGCATGTTAAAGGAGGACATTCGATGACCAGAATCACCATCAACTTACCTGGCTGGATTTCGTACTGTTAAAACCCCTGTTTGGTGAACATTATCCCTGATCTCCTGAAACCGAAACCTAGCTAGATAGTGGGAGTTTTGGGAGGGATAAAGGTTTTTCTTGTATATTGTCTTTCTCCCTCGCCTGTAACCGTGTGTTCCCCAAACCTGTTTAAGTGTGAAGTGTGTTTAAGTTTGTTACCTTTTATTTTTCATAAAAATTAAGATTCTTTCATCGGAACCTGTTGTCTACTGCATCTTTATTCACAACCCCTAAATAAGTCCAGGTTTTGAACCTGGGGCGTGGGAGCGATTCGAACCACTCACTGAGTCAGGGGAAAGGCTGACCCCTACCATTCTACCCCCTACAGCTGAGGATTCAAAAGTGATCTGGAATTAATTCCATTTGATAAAATGTTAATTTTTGGTTTATGGGAAATGTTATTATGCGTTGGCAATAATTGTGTAAGAGCCATATTGAAATTTGACCTCCATTAATGTTGCCGCTTCCTATTGGACAGGCAGTGTTTGAATAAGGAAGCTGAAAATAACCTGCAGAGAGAGATTTGCCCCGGACACTGATGATGTGGAATGCACTGAGTTTCCATTGGTTGTTAGTACCTTTACTGTAATTTGGATGTGTTGCTGGATGTTAAATGTTCCAATTAAACAAAGTGACATTTTTGCGGGTCTTTAATGTTTAGGAAAAATATCCTCAAAAGTCACATTAATTGAAACAGCGGTTGGTGTTATCTCCTGGGTTCAGCACGGAACCTGTAGATTATAAGCGGGAGTGTCGACAGTCCTGAATGTAGAATCCCCCACCGCTGGACCAGGTTTCTTCAACCCTGGACACTGGGATTTCCAGTGTTGTGGCTGAACTATTTATACAGGGTGTCATAGAGTCATAGAGTTATACAGCACGGATAGAGGCCCTTCGGCCCATCGTGTCTGTGCCAGCCATCAAGCCCTGTCTAATCTAATCCCATATTCCAGCATTTGGTCCGTAGCCTTGTATGCTATGGCATTTCAAGTGCTCATCCAAATGCTTCTTGAATGTTGTGAGGGTTCCAGCCTCCACAACCCTTTCAGGCAGTGAGTTCCAGACTCCAACCACCCTCTGTGTGAAAAAGTTCTTTCTCAAATCCCTTCTAAACCTCCCGCCCTTTACCTTGAATCTATGCCCCCTTGTTATAGACCCCTCTACTAAGGGAAAAAGCTCCTTAGTATCCATCCTATCTATGCCCCTCATAATTTTGTACACCTCAATCATGTCCCCCCTCAGCCTCCTCTGCTCCAAGGAAAACAAACCCAATCTGCCCAGTCTCTCTTCATAGCTGAAGCATTCCAGCCCGGGTAACATTCTGATGAATCTCCTCTGCACCCTCTCCAAAGCGATCACATCCTTCCTGTAGTGTGGCGACCAGAACTGCACACAGTATTCCAGATGTGGCCTAACCAGTGTTTTATACAGCTCCATCATAACCTCCTTGCTCTTATATTCTATGCCTCGGCTAATGAATGCAAGTATCCCATATGCCTTTTTTACCACCTTATCCACCTGTTCCGCCGCCTTCTGTGTACTTGCACACCAAGATCCCTCTGACCCTCCGTCTTGCCTAGGGTCTTACCATTCATTGTGTATTCCCTTGCCTTGTTAGTCCCTCTAAAGTGCATCACCTCGCACTTTTCCGGATTAAATTCCATTTGCCACTGTTCCGCCCATCTGACCAACCCATCTATATCGTCCTGCAGACTGAGGCTACCCTCCTCGCTATTTACCACCCTACCAATTTTTGTATCATCCGCGAACTTACTGATCATACCTTTTACATTCATATCCAAGTCGTTAATGTAGACCACAAACAGCAAGGGACCCAGCACCGATCCCTGTGGTACCCCACTGGCCACAGGCTTCCAG
Source organism: Squalus acanthias (assembly GCA_030390025.1). Taxonomy (NCBI): domain Eukaryota; kingdom Metazoa; phylum Chordata; class Chondrichthyes; order Squaliformes; family Squalidae; genus Squalus; species Squalus acanthias. Next base: position 80,325 of record JASTWF010001266.1, on the reverse strand, counting down.
TCACAAAAACAACCTTCGACCATCACCCTCTGCCTTCTGCCACTGAGCCAGTTTTGTATCCAATGTGCCAAGGCACCCTGGATTCCATGGGCTCTTACCTTCTTGACCAGTCTCCTGTGCGGGATTTTATCGAAGGCCTTACTGAAATCCATGTATACCACATCCACTGCGTTACCCTCATCCACACACCTAATCACCCCCTCAAAAAATTCAATCAAATTAGTCAGACATGATCTTCCCTTGACAAAGCCATGTTGGCTAACCCTGATTAATCTTTGCCTCTCCAAGTGGAGACTAATTTTGTCCCTCAGAATTTTTTCCAATAATTTTCCTACCACTGATGTTAGGCTCACTGGCCTGTAGTTCCCCGGTTTTTCCCTACTCCCTTTCTTGAATAATGGTACTACATTAGCGGTTCTCCAGTCCTCTGGCACATCCCCTGTGGCCAGAGAGGTTCTGAATATATGTGTTAGAGCCCCCGCAATCTCCTCCTTTGCCTCCCACAGCAGCCTGGGATACATTTTGTCCGGACCTGGGGATTTATCCATTTTTAGACCTGCTAAAACCGCCAATACCTCCTCCCTCTCGATGTTAAAATGTTCGAGTATATCACAGTCCCCCTGCCCTAATTTTATGTCTGCATCGTCCTTCTCCATAGTGAAAACAGATGCAAAAAATTCATTTAGAACCCCACCTACATCTTCCGGCTCCACACACAGATTGCCACTTTTGACCCTAATGGGCCCTATTTTTTCCCTAGTTATCCTCTTACCCTTAATATACTTATAAAACATCTTAGGATTTTCCTTTATTTTGCTCGCCAGTGTTATTTCATGGCCCCTCCTTGATCTCCTAATTTCTTTTTTAAGTATCCCCCTGCACTTTTTGTACTCCTCTAGGGCTTCCTCCGTCTTTAGCATTTTGTATCTGCCAAAAGCCATCCTTTTTTTCCTGATCCATTCTCGTATATCCCCTGTGTAGAGTTTTGCAATTATCGCGATTCAAATAATATGAGAGAAGCAGGTTCAATTGATCATTTTTATTAAACGGAATGCTGTCCTGATAATAAAGGACACAGAAGCCTGTAAAATGGCCGCCGCGCATCATGGCAGAAGCTTCCAGAGACACAGTGGGCAGACAAGATGGCGTCGAATATACATTCAGTATGAGATCAGATCATACTCGGTACACATTGAAAAGGCATGATGCAACCCGTTTGCATCCTGGACAATAGCAATGATATAAGTGCTGGAATCGTTTCATACGCACAGTAAGAATCATTGAACTGGGCCATCGAGAACCCATCCAGACGCATCAATACACAAATACCCCCCCCCCGGGCTCAACAATGAGAGAGCCATTGGCGGATGATTAAGTCAGTATTCGGGGGGCCCCAAAACCAGTCGAGGAGACGATTCATACACATCCTGGCTGGCTCAACAATGGAGAAGGTATTAACGGATAGTTGGCCAGTTTCAGGTGTTACCGAAACCCGTTAAGAAGATAATCGCCCCATGCTGGGAGTTTTGGGTGCCAAAATCACACAAAGAATAAACGTTTAGATTTGAGCGGGAGATAAGGCGGACAAGGCAGTATAACTATAGGGAACAAATGTCCATCGCTGGCTTGACTCTTGGCTCTTGACTCTTCGCTGGTCTCTTCCTCGCTCGCTGGTTCCTTCGGCGGGGCTGTGCTGGTCGGTTATTCGAGTGTTGGGTGGAGCTCAATCGGAACGAGCCGCTTCGACAGGGCAGGTAACAGGGTACACCATCCCGAGCGTCGGTAAACGGTGTCCGGACCCAGAGGCCCGAGTAACAAGAAGAAAAACAAGAAGCAAGACGAGAAGAAATTCCACGTCAGTAAACCCCGACCGCGCCCGAAGATGTAACGACAGAATCCATCTTTGAATTCTACAGACTACTACATGAACCGTTTTCTTTGAATTCTACGGACTACTCCATGATCCGGTCTGAATCCATAGACCACTTCATGACATCAGGGAATCTGGCTTACCCTCCGGCTCTTTGAGCGGGTAGTCTGAGCCATCCGCGATTAACTTTACCGGGGCCATCCCAAGTGGACCCATTCGCGGCAGCGAGAGTAAACAAGTAGGATGCAGAAACCCTTACAACCACGTGACAGTCAGGCGCTGCAGCGAAACGAGCTGAGTGCCTCATTTTAAATTTCCGAAGTAAGCCGAGTGGTGAGCATGTTTTCCAATCCTACAAATCCAGACGTAGTTTAGGTATATTAAGGGAGGGTGGTTTTTCTAAGGTTAATGTATAATGTGTTCCCCCTTTTACGATGTGTCGTGTGTTCCCCATTTCCATAGACCAAGTTTTATGAATGTGTGTATACTGGTACTCTCTTTGATCTGCGCCTATGACATGTATTTCATGATTTTAGACGCCATGCAATAAAGACATTCACATTCATTTCGTGCTATTCAACCAGGTCTATTTTGAGTCTTTTCTCTGCATTACTGCTCCTTGCATCTAAGTCCAGGTGTCAGAACCGTAAGGGCGAGTGGGTCGAACCACTCACAGGTGCTTATTGCAAAAGTCTGGCCGGAGACCAGAGCAAGCAATAGTATAGGCAACGAAAGCCTCACCTCGCACCAGTCCGTGACCCCTTACACCTGACATCCAAGGTTCCCTGGGGTTTTTGGAACCACCCTTGACCTTTACGGGAACATGCTGCCATTGTATGATCTCAATCTCCCTTCTGAAAGAATCCCATTGCTCCGATGCGGATTTTCCTACAAGCAGCTGATCCCAGTCCATTTTGGCCAGATCCTGTCTTATCTTATTAAAATCGGCCTTCCCCCAATTTAGAACCTTTGTTTCCGGCCCATCCCTGTCCTTTTCCATGACTACCTTAAATCTCACCGTATTATGGTCACTGTCACCAAAGTGCTCACCTACTAGCACTTCTTCCACTTGGCCGGCCACATTCCCTAGAATTAGGTCCAGTACCGCCCCCTCCCTTGTAGGACTTTCTACATGCTCGCTCAAAAAGCTCTCCTGGATGCACTTTAAGAATTTTGAACCCTCTAAGCCTTTCACACTCTGACTATCCCAGTTAATATTGGGGAAGCTGAAATCCCCCATTATTATTACCCTATTATTTGCACATTTCTCTGAGATTTGCCTACATATCTGTTCCTCTATCTCCCCCTGACTGTTTGGGGGCCTATAGTACGCTCCCAGCAAAGTGCTTGCCCCCTTTTTGTTTTTAAGCTCCACCCATATAGCCTCATTGGAGGAACCTGCTAATATATCATCCCTCCTTATGGCAGTAATTGATTCCTTAATTAATATTGCGACACCCCCTCCTCTTATACCTCCCCCTCTGTCTCGCCTGAAGATTCTATACCCCGGAATATTGAGCTGCCAGTCTTGCCCCTCCCTCAACCATGTCTCTGTGATAGCAACAATATCATACTCCCATGTGTTTATCAACACCTTCAGTTCATCCACCTTATTCGCTAGACTCCTTGCATTAAAATAAATGCCTTCCAGCCTTGCTCTTACATGTTTGCCCTGTCTTCCAAGCTGACTTGTTTTTTTCTCTATATTTGACTGTACATCACCCCCTATTGTAGCTCCACTCTGTATCCCATCCCCCTGCCAAGTTAGTTTAAACCCCCCCCCGACAGTGCTAGCAAACCTAGCAAGGATATTTGTCCCGCTCTGGTTCAGGTGCAAACCGTCCGACTTGTACAAGTCCCACCTTCCCCAGAAGCAGACCCAGTGATCCAGGAAACTAAAACCCTCCCTCCTGCACCAACTCTTTAGCACGCATTCATCTGTTCTATCCTCCTATTCCTATACTCACTAGCACGTGGCACTGGGAGTAATCCAGAGATTACAACTTTTGAGGTCCTGCTTTTTAATCTGCTGCCTAGCTCCCTAAATTCTTGATGCAGGACCTCATCCCCCTTCCTACCTATGTCGTTGGTCCCAATGTGAACCACGACCTCTGCCTGCTCACCCTCCCCCTTAAGAATGCCCTGTAGCCGCTCAGTGACATGCATGACCCTGGCCCCAGGGAGGCAACAAACCATCCTGGAGTCACGTTTACGGCCACAGAAACGCCTATCTGTTCCCCTTACGATAGAATCCCCTACTACTATTGCTTTCCCACTCTTTTTCCTCCCTTTCTGAGCAGCAGAAGCAACCCTGGTGCCAGGAAGTTGGCTGCTGCCGCTCTCCCCTGGTGAGTCATCCCCCTCAACAGTATCCAAATCGGTATACCTGTTTGAAAGGGGGATGACCGCAGGGGTCCCCTGTACTTCCTGCCTGCCTCTGCTGCTCCGCCTGATGGTCACCCATTTCCCTTCTGCCTGTGCAGCCCTACCCTGCGGCGTGACCAACTCGTTAAACGTGCTATCCACGACCCTCTCAGCATTGCGTATGCTCCAAAACTCATCCACCCGCAGCTCGAGCGCCGCAATGCGGTCTACAAGTAGCTGCAGCTGGATGCATTTCTCGCACACATGGTCCCCAGGGACACAGGCAGCGTCCCTGAATTCCCACATGGAGCAAGAGGAGCATAACACGGGGCTGATCTCACCTGACATGACCTATTCCTTTAGTTAAATTAAAAATGTATTCAATACCCCAGTTACAGATATACTCTAGGGCGCTTTATTTACCAACGGTCCCCACTACACCACAGAGACCCTAGAAATTTAACACCACAGAATTTAAGCTTAAAAAGAGAGAAATACTCACCAACCAATCACCTACCTGCTTTTTGGTGATGTCACACTTCGATTATTTTTCCCTCCGAGTTCGGAGACTGGTACGCATTACCTGGTCTCTGGAGCCTTTTATAGGCCCACTGCTGCCGCTGAAACTCCCGCCGACGCTCTGAGGCATTACCTGGTCTCTGGAGCCTTTTATAGGCCCACTGCCGCCGCTGAAACTCCCGCCGACGCTCTGAGGCCTTACCTGGTCTCTGGAGCCTTTTATAGGCCCACTGCCACCGCTGAAACTCCCGCCAACGCTCTGAGGCCTTACCTGGTCTCTGGAGCCTTTTATAGGCCCACTGCTGCCGCTGAAACTCACGCCGACGCTCTGAGGCCTTACCTGGTCTCTGGAGCCTTTGATAGGCCCACTGCCGCCGCTGAAACTCCCGCCCCGTCCCAATCCCTGGTCCCTGTCCCAATCCCAATCCCTGGTCCCATTCCCTGGACTCTGTCCCAATCCCTGGTCCCTCTCACAATCCCTGGTCCCAAGGCCAATCCCTGGTCCCCCTCCCAATCCATGGTCCCAAACCCAATGCCTGGTCCCCAAGTACTCCAGACTTCAGTCCCCAGACTGCAGAATCCAGTTCCCCCAGTCCCCAGATTCGGGTCCCCAGACTCCAGCGTTTGATGGGACAGAGTAGAGGGAGCTTTACTCTGTATTAACCCGTGCTGTACCTGCCCTGGGAGTGTTTGATGGGGCAGTGTAGAGGGAGCTTTATTCTGTATCTAACCTGTGCTGTACCTGCCCTGGGAGTGTTTGATGGGACAGTGTAGAGGGAGCTTTACTCTGTATTAACCCGTGCTGTACCTGCCCTGGGAGTGTTTGATGGGACAGTGTAAAGGGATCTTCACTCCTTCTACACTGTCCCATCAAACACTCCCTGGGCAGGTACAGCACGGGTTAAATGCAGAGTAAAGTTCCCTCTGCACTGTCCCATCAAATACTCCCAGGCATGTAGAGCATAGGTTAGATACAGAGTAAAGCTCCCTCTACACTATCTACCTGTCCTGCTGCCTTCAGGGATCTATGTACATGCACACCAAGGTCCCACTGATCCTCTGTCCTTCCTAGGGTCCGACCATTCATTGTGTATTCCCTTGCCTTGTTAGTCCTCCCAAATTGCATCACCTCACACTTTTCAGGGTTAAATTCCATTTGCCACTGTTCTGCTCATCTAACCAACCCGTCTATATCGTCCTGTAGCCTGAGGCTTCCCTACTCGCTATTTACCACTCCACCAATTTTCGTGTCATCTGTGAACTTACTGATCCTACCTCCTACATTCATATCTAAATCATTAATCTACACTACAAACAGCAAGGGACCCAGCACCGATACCTGCGTTACACCACTGGACACAGGCTTCCAGTCACAAAAACAACCTTCGACCATCACCCTCTGCCTCCTGCCACTAAGCCAATTTTGGATCCAATGTGCCAAGTTGTCCTGGATCGCATGGGCTCTTACCTTCTTGACCAGTCTCCCATGTGGGACTTTGTCAAAAGCCTTACTGAAGTCCATGTAGACTACATCAACTGCACTACCCTCATCCACACACCTAGTCACCCCCTCGAAAAATTCAATCAAATTGGTTAGACATGATCTCCCCCTGGCACAGCCATGCTGACTATCCTTGATTAATCCTTGCCTCTCCAAGTGGAGACCAATTCTGTCCCTCAGAATTTTTTCCTGTAATTTCCCGACCACTGATGTTAGGCTCACTGGCCTGTAATTCCCTGGTTTATCCCTACTACCATTCTTGAATAATGGTACTACGTTAGCTGTTCTCCAGTTCTCTGGCACCTCCCCTGTGGCCAGAGAAGTTCTGAAAATTTGTGTCAGAGCCCCTGCAATCTCCTCCCTTGCCTCACACAGCAGCCTGGGATACATCTGGTCAGGGCCTGGGGATTTATCCACTTTTAAGCCTGCTAAAACCGCTAGTACCTCCTCCCTCTCAATACTAATTTGTTCAAGTATATCACAATCCCCCTGCCTGATTTCTATGCCTACATCGTCCTTCTCCATAGTGAACATAGGTGCAAAATATTCATTTAAAACCCCACCTACATCTTCTGGCTCTACACACAGATTGCCACTTTGGTCCCTAATGGGCCCTACACTTTCCCTGGTTATCCTCTTGCCCTTAATATACTTATAAAACATCTTGGGATTTTCCTTTATTTTGCCCGCCGGTGTTTTTTCATGCCCCCTCTTCGCTCTCCTAATTTCTTTTTTAAGTACCCCCCTGCACTTTCTATACTCCTCTAGGGCTTCCACTGTTTTTAGTCCTTTGTATCTGCCAAAAGCTTCCCTTTTTTTCCTAATCCATTCTTGTATATCCCTTGACATCCAGGGTTTCCTGGGTTTGTTGGTCCCACCCTTGACCTTTACGGGAACATGTTGGCGGTGTACTCTCTCTATTTCCTTTCTGAATGACTCCCACTGCTCTGATGTGGATTTTCCTACAAGTAGCTGATCCCAGTCCACTTTGGCCAGATCCTGCCTTATCGTATTAAAATCAGCCTTCCCCCAATTTAGAACCTTTATTTCCGGTCCATCTTTGTCCTTTTCCATGACTACCTTAAATCTCACCGAATTATGGTCACTGTCACCAAAATGCTCTCCTACTGACACTTCTACCACTTGCCCGGCTACATTCCCGAGAATTAGGTCCAGTACCACCCCTTCTCTTGTAGGACTTTCTACATGCTGGCTCAAAAAGCTCTCCTGGATACACTTTAAGAATTCCGCACCCTCTAAGCCTTTCACACTCTGACTATCCCAGTTAATATTGGGGAAGTTGAAATCCCCTACTATTATTACCCTATTATTTCTACACTTCTCTGAGATTTGCCTACATACCTGTTCCTCTATCGCCCCCTGACTGTTTGGGGGCCTATAGTACACTCCCAGCAAAGTGTTTGCCCCCTTTTTGTTTTTAAGTTCTACCCATATGGCCTCATTAGAGGAACCTGCTAAGATATCATCCCTCCTTACAGCAGTAATTGACTCCTTGATTAATATTGCGACACTCCCTCCTCTTTTACAACCCCTCTGTCTCGCCTGAAGATTCCATACCCCGGAATATTGAGCTGCCAGTCCTGCCCCTCCCTCAACCATGTCTCTGTGATAGCAACAATATCATACTCCCATGTGTTCATCAACACCTTAAATTCATCTGCCTTACTCGCAAGACTCCTTGCATTAAAATAATTGCCATCCAGCCTTGCCATACTCCCTTGTGCCGTTACATATTTGCTCTGCCTTCCAGGCTGACTTGTTTTTTCCTCTATATTTGGCTGTGCATCACCCCCTACTATAGCTCCACTCCGTATCCCATCCCCCTGCCAAGTTATTTTAAACCCCTTGCAAAAGCACTAGCAAACTTCCCCACAAGGATGTTGGTCCCTTTCCGGTTCAGGTGCAATTAGTCCGACTTGTACAGGTCCTACCTTCCCCAGAAGCAGACCCAGTGATCCAGGAAACTAAAGCCCTCCCTCCTGCACCAACTCTTTAGCCATGCATTCATCTGCTCTATCCTCCTATTCCTATACTCACTAGCACGTGGCACTGGGAGTAATCCAAAGATTACAACCTTTGAGGTCCTGCTTTTTAATCTGCTACCTAGCTCCCTAAATTCTTGTTGCAGGACCGCATCCCTCTTTCTACCCATGTCGTTGGTACCAATGTGAACCATGACCTCTGACTGATCACCCTCCCTCTTCAGAATGCCCTGCAGCCGTTCAGTGACATCCTTGACCCTGGCACCAGGGAGGCAACATACCATCCTGGAGTCACGTCTGCGGCCACAGAAACGTCTCTGTTCCCCTTATGATAGAATCCCCTATCACTATTGCTCTCCCACTCTTTTTCCTCCACTCCTGTGCAGCTGAGCCACTCGTAGTGCCACGGACTTGGCTCTTGCTGCATTCCCCTGAGAAACCATCTCCCCCATCAGTATCCAAAACGGAAAATCTGTTGGAGAGGGAGATGGACCCATGGGACTCCTGCACTACCTTCCCAGTTCTTTTACTCTGTCTGGCGGTCACCCATTCCCTGTCTGCCTGTGCACTCTTTACCTGCGATGTGACCACCTCGTTAAACGTGCTATCCACGAAGATCTCAGCTTCGCGGATGCTCCACAGTGACTGCAGCCACAGCTCCAGTTCTGATACGCGGATTTCGAGTAGCTGCAGCTGGAGACACTTCCTGCACATGTGTTCGCCCTGGACACCAAAAGTGTCCCTGACTTCCCACATAGCACAGGAGGAGCACTCCACGCTGCCGAGCTGCCCTGCCATGTCCTACCCTTAATTTACTCCCTTTACTTCCTTTAAATTAAAGAATATTAAATACACTAGGGACCTTACTTCCCTTTAAACACTACTTACTCTAAACTAGAGACCTTACTTTTACTTTAACGACTGGACTGCAGAAATACTCACCAGGTCCTCCTTACCAATCAGCTCCTTCCCTGGTTGTGACATCACTTTAGCGGTTTCGCAGTTGTTGTTGTTTGACTGTTCCCGCTCTCGGACTCTTTCCGTGGTGTAAAGTAAGAACCAATTCCTGCAGGGTGAAAAGTTAGGAAGAGCAAGGGGGAAGCAAGGGAGCTCCTCATTCCACCAAAGCTGCCTCCTCAAGATCCTGCAAATCCATTGGCAGGATAGGCGCACCAACGTCAGTGTTCTCGCTCAGGCCAACATCCCCAGCATCAAAGCTTTGACCACGCTCAATCAGCTCCGATGGACGGGTCACATCGTCCGCATGCCCGATACGAGACTCCCAAAACAAGCGCTCTACTCGGAGCTCCGACACGGCAAGAGAGCCCCAGGTGGGCAGAGGAAACGCTTCAAGGACACTCTCAAAGCCTCCTTGAAAAAGTGCAACATCCCCACCGACACCTGGGAATCCCTGGCCCAAGACCGCACAAAGTGGAGGAGAAGCATCCGGGAAGGCGCCGAACACCGAGTCTCTTCGCCGGGAGCAAGCGGAAGCCAAGCGGAAGCAGCGCAAGGAGCGCACGTCAACCCAAGCACCCCACCCACCCGCCCCTTCAACCACCGTCTGCCCCACCTGTGACAGAGACTGTAAGTCCCGCATTGGACTCATCAGTCACCTGAGAACTCATTTTTAATGTGGAAGCAAGTCATCCTCGGTTCCGAGGGACTGCCTAAGAGAGACCTGCCCTGGGAGTGTTTGATGGGACAGTGTAGAGGAGCTTTACGCTGTATCTAACCCAAGCTGAACCTGCCCTGGGAGTGTTTGATGGCACAGTGTTGAGGGGGCTTTACTCTGCATCTAACCCTTGATCTGCCTACCCTGGGAGTGTTTGATGGGGCAGTGTAGAGGGATTTTTACTCTGTATCTAACCCGTGCTGTACCATTCCTGGGATGGTTTAATGGGACAGTGTAATGTTATCATGCGTTGGCAATAATTGTGTAAGAGCCAGATTGAAATTTGACCTCCATTAATGTTGCCGCGTCCTATTGGACAGGCAGTGTTTGAATAAGGAAGCTGAAGATAACCTGCAGAGAGAGATTTGCCCCGGACACTGATGATGAGGAATG
>JASTWF010001266.1:0-40000 GCA_030390025.1 Squalus acanthias | reverse complement strand
AGAGAGAGAGAGACGGGACTGAGAGAGAGAGAGCGATGGGGCTGTGAGTGTGAGAGGGAGAGAGAGAGAGATGGGGCTGTGAGTGTGTGAGAGAGAGAGAGAGAGAGACGGGAGTGTGAGAGAGAGAGAGAGAGAGAGAGACGGGAGTGTGAGAGAGAGAAAGGGCTGTGAGTGTGAGAGAGATAGAGAGAGAGAGAGAGACGGGGCTGTGAGTGTGAGAGAGAGAGAGAGAGAGAGACGGGGCTGTGAGTGTGAGAGAGATAGAGAGGGGGTTGTGAGTGTGGCGAGTCCATTTAGAAAATACTCTGATCGATCTTTCTTAGGTCCAAAGCAGTTGACCTCACACTTTCCCACATTGAACTCCATCTGCCACAGACGGATATATTGACCTTGGAGGGGCGGGCAGCGCAGTTTCACCAGAATGATACCGGGGCTAAACGGGTTCAACTATGAGAACAGGCTGCATAGACTAGGCTTGTAAAATAACAACAGAAAATGCTGGAAACACTCAGCAGGCCAGGCAGCATCCGTGGAGAGAGAAACAGAGTTGAACCCACAACCTTCTGACTCGGAGGCGAGTGTGCTCCCCAGAGCCACAGCTGACACTGACAAGATGATCAAAGGATTTGATAGGGTAGATCGAGAGAAACTATTTCCTCTTGTGGGAGAGTCCAGAACCTTAAAATTAGAGCTCCGTTCAGGGGTAATGCCAGGAAGCACTTCTTCACACAAAGGGGAGTGGAAATCTGGAACTCACTCCCCCAAAAGGCTGTTGAAAATGGGGATCAATTGAAAATGTCAAAACTGAGATTGCTAGAATTTTGTTATATAAGGGTATTAAGGGTTTCAGAACCAAGGGTAGATGGAGGTAAGATACAGATCAGCCATGACCTATTTGAATGGCAGAACAGGCTCAAGGGGCTGAATGGCCTCCTCCTGTTGCTATGTAAGAAGGGGCCTTTCCTTTATTGTGCCTGTATTAGATGGAGCAGAAGGGTGTTTCAAACCTCTTGCACTTTGGCCTGGGGTCTCCGCTTTGGGCACAATCAGCGGTCCGGGTGGCCAAAACTCCACTAGTTTTGAGAAGTATTTCCCCCCCCCACCTCAAGTTTCCGATCAAACTCATTTGCATATCGCCGTAAAATCTGCCATGAACCAGCGCAATCGGGCAGCATTTTTAGAATGTCATTTTTTTTAAAGAAAAATGTTGCTTTAAAAATATTCCTTGATATATTTTTGAGTGGTAACCTGGTGCAGTTTGATTAATACAGCTGAGCATGGGTTTATCGAAATATTCTCTCCAGGACTCTAAATGTTTCTTTAATGCTGATCTTTTTACAGCCAGTGAAATTTCTTAAACCGTACATTGAGGGTGATGAAGGAGTACAGATCAAAATGCATCATGGAACAACCACTATGGCTTTCAAGTTTCAACATGGAGTCATGGTTGCCGTGGACTCCAGAGCATCAGCAGGCTCCTACATCAGTAAGTAGTCAATTGTAGCATGGCTCCATGGTAGCACACTCCCATCTGAGTCCGAGCATCATGGCTTCAATCTCTACTCCAGACGTGAGCACATAATCTAGATCAGAGGTTTACAAACTTGTTTTGCTGAGCCCTTCCATCGGAGATTCATCGGCCAATCATGCCTCGCCTTTTCTAATAGTCAGGAGATGCCACAGAAATGCCTTTCACTTTTCCCGCTGCATCCTGGCACACCAGAGGAGGGGCATTATAGGGCACGGGGCGGGATGTGTGAATCCCCATCCATTTCTAACTGAGGAACTGCAGAACTTGACATATTTTAGCATATTTTCCAATAAGAAAACTATGTACAGTATTGTGAAACGGAGCCTTCACGTTAGATTTAAAAAGCACACCTATTAACGCTGACAATCCACACCTTAGGATCATGATTCCATGTCTGTCTGAGCTAGATAGGCATTCCCTTGCTTTCTGTTGCTGTATCATGGCTGCACAGTGACACTTCAGATATACAACATATTACTAAAAATCTCACCTGAGATTTATCCACATTACAATGTCTCTTTTTACCAAAACTGTAAAGTAAATATCAATATTAATCTAAATTTGAATACCAATCAGCTCCATTCCTTTCATTGTACAAGTTATGGAGTTAAAATAATCTACACATTTGAAAGCAAGTTATAAATATAATAATTATCCATGATTCCATTACAAGACTGATTGAGAAGGCAAACAGAGGAATATATAGCAGTTTTCAAAAACATTCTCTTAAACTAATATGTTAGGTTTCATGCAGGATAATATACTACACTGATGCGTGCACAGATATCACATCCCCATAGACACAGATACACATGTACATGACACACACAGGTACACACATAATCATAGAATCATAGAATGGTACAGATGGAGGCCATTCGGTCCATCATTTCTGTGCTGGCTCTTTGAAAGAGCTATCTAATCAGTCCCACTCCCCTGCTCTTTCCCCATAGACGTGCACACATTTGCGTACACACGCGGAGACAGACGCACAGACACGCATGTACGAAACACACGGACACGTATACACAGACACGTATGCGCACACACACAGACATGCAAGCACAGACAGGTACAGACACGTACACACACAGACACGTACGCATGCAGGTATGCACACACAGACACGTGCGCATACACACACACACACATGTACGCAGAGACTCAGGTACAGACATGTACGCACACATACACAGGCGCACGCACAGACACGTATACACACACACACGCAGGTATGCACACACACTCACGCGTGTACTCACACATACAGACGTGTACACACACACAGACATGCGCACACACACCCAGACACGTGTACACAGACACGCACAGACACACACGTGCACATGCACACATATAGACACGCACACACAGACACACATACACAGGCATAGTAATTCACAGCACCTATAGCATGATAAAAATATAATTGTTCTCTTTTGTTTAGGCACCCAGGCATTTAAGAAGGTGATTGAGATAAACCCCTACCTGCTGGGTACAATGTCTGGCAGTGCTGCGGACTGTGTCTACTGGGAGAGAATGTTGGCCAAACAGTGCAGGTGAACAAAATCAGTAGGACATGGTGCACCTTTCGATTATTGGGGAATATGATAGATTTAAAGGCACAGAATGATACCGCTAGTTTAAATTGTTTTAATTATTAGTTCATGACTAAATCAGATTAATGTCACCAGTACATTTCATCACTTTGTTTTGCAAGAGTTTTCTGATGGTTATATTTGATAGGATATACAAATTACGGAACAAGGAACGCATCTCAGTGTCTGCTGCCTCGAAGCTATTGGCTAACATGGTTTCTGAGTATAAAGGCATGGGACTGTCGATGGGCACCATGATCTGCGGCTGGGATAAAAAGGTATGTGAGGGGACAGGGAGCTGGGGGGGCGGGGAGTGGGGGGGCGGGGGGGGCAGGGATAGGCGAGGGGAGTGGGGGGGCAGGGAGCGGGGTGGCGAGAGAGTGTGCAAGGGGCCAGGGGGACGAGAGAGGGAAAGAGGGTGCGAGAGGCCAAGGGGATGAGAGAAGGGAAGAGGGTGCGGAAGGCAAGGGTGCAGGGGGGGGGGGAACGAGAGGGTGCGGGGTGCGAGGTGCGAGGATGCCACAGGGGCAGGGTGCGAGGGGCACCATGATCTGTGCTGCGATAGAAAGGTGTGATTTATCTATTTATCTTACAACCAGCTCTGGATCGCATGAAGTAACTGTCAGGCCTCTTTACTGTCGAGGACATTATTATTTGAAAATAAAGGTTTATGTTTGTGAAGTATCACAGGAGCTAAACAAGTCAAGTGAGAGTTAAAGAACTCAAGTAGATTTCATTCCTAACCAGACATTGAATGATAACCATGTCAACAATGGGACAGGGCAGGGGATTAACTGGATATCTCTACCAAAGAGCTGGCACAGGCACGATGGGCCGAATGGCCTCCTTCTGTGCTGCATCATTGTGTCATTCTCTAATAAATATCACTGAAACCACTGGGGCAGAAACTTACAATACAGGGAAAAGACACAACAGACTATGTTGGTTAGACCTTTAAACACTCCGGAAGATCAGTGCGTGGTTTGATAAGTAGTGTGAAAAGCGACATTGTGCGTGTGCCTTTATCGGTCATTAGCACCAGTGTGTTAGCAAAGGGGAGACCAATTCTTCCAAAGAAATCAGATTTTAGCCTAAATCATTGCATACAGTGGGGTGATGGTGTGTTTTGTGTGGAGAAGTTTAAATTTAAACATTGTTGCTTTGAAGGTGAGCTTCTGGCGTGCATTAGAGGGGAATGTTAGAATGTGGGGTGGAGGAGAGTGTTTTTTTGTCCAGGGTCTTCCATCTTATGGAAATATCGAATGATGAGAATTTTCTTTGCCGTTTTATTGCTCTCTTTTATTGCAGCCTTGAGTTGGGCCTTGTTCCTGTGAAGCTGTTCTGACAACATTCCCTGCCCACATCGGAGTGTGCGCTTGGGAAACAGGGATGTCAGACAGGAGCCACGGGATGCCAGAAACCCACACTGTGGATCGAGTAGATTCCAGTAGAACAGGGTCGGGGAATGAGAAGTCCTCTTTCCCCAGCCTCCCCTCCCCTTCAACACAAAACCAACATGCAGGATTTTAAGGTTTTAATGTTCAAGCGGAAATATTCAATGAATTGTAGGATGGAAAATTAATTAATTGCGCCATTGGCCACAATAAGTCAGGACAAAGCAAAGTGCCCCTCGGAGTGGGTGGCTGAGGCTGTGGGTATGGCCAATGGGTCTCTGTGGAGCTCAGCATGTTGTATAATGGCACAGCATGAAGCGGAGACATGACAATGTATCACGAAATAGTAAAGTCCAAAGAAAGGATTGTGTGACAGACATAGCAAATTTATGATAGATCATAGAATGATACAACACAGAAGGAGGGCATTAGGACCACCATGCCTGTGCCAGCTCTTTGAAAGAGCGATGCAATTCATCCCACTCCCGTGTTCTTTCCCCAGAGCCTGGCAAATTTTTCCGCCTTAAAGTATTTATCCAATTCCCATTTGAAAGTTACTATTGAATCTGCTTCCACCACCCTTTCAGGCAGTGCATTCCAGATCACAAAAACTCGTTGCGTAAAACAATTCTCCTCTCCCCTGGGGCATGAACAGGTATGTTGGTGCAATTATAGGGACTGAACAATGCACAGAGTGACAGGTCGGCATATGAGGGATCGTCAGTACACTGCACACAGTTCACACACACTGGCACCGTCAGCACACTGTTCACACACACTGGCACCGTCAGCACACTGTTCACACACACTGGCACCGTCAGCACACTGTCCACACACACTGGCACCGTCAGCACACTGTTCACACACACTGGCACCGTCAGCACACTGTCCACACACACTGGCACCGTCAGCACACTGTTCACACACACTGGCACCGTCAGCACACTGTTCACACGCACTGGCACCGTCAGCACACTGTTCACACGCACTGGCACCGTCAGCACACTGTTCACACACACTGGCACCGTCAGCACACTGTTCACACACACTGGCACCGTCAGCACACTGTCCACACGCACTGGCACCGTCGGCACACTGTTCACACGCACTGGCACCGTCAGCACACTGTTCACACGCACTGGCACCGTCAGCACACTGTTCACACGCACTGGCACCGTCAGCACACTGTTCACACACACTGGCACCGTCAGCACACTGTCCACACGCACTGGCACCGTCGGCACACTGTTCACACGCACTGGCACCGTCAGCACACTGTTCACACGCACTGGCACCGTCGGCACACTGTTCACACACACTGGCACCGTCAGCACACTGTTCACACGCACTGGCACAGTCGGCACACTGTTCACACACACAGGCACCGTCAGCACACTGTTCACACACACTGGCACCGTCAGCACACTGTTCACACACACTGGCACCGTCAGCACACTGTTCACACACACTGGCACCGTCAGCACACTGTTCACACACACTGGCACCGTCAGCACACTGTTCACACACACTGGCACCGTCAGCACACTGTCCACACACACTGGCACCGTCAGCACACTGTTCACACACACTGGCACCGTCAGCACACTGTCCACACACACTGGCACCGTCAGCACACTGTTCACACACACTGGCACCGTCAGCACACTGTCCACACACACTGGCACCGTCAGCACACTGTTCACACACACTGGCACCGTCAGCACACTGTCCACACACACTGGCACCGTCAGCACACTGTCCACACACACTGGCATCGTCAGCACACTGTCCACACACACTGGCACCGTCAGCACACTGTTCACACACACTGGCACCGTCAGCACACTGTTCACACACACTGGCACCGTCAGCACACTGTTCACACACACTGGCACCGTCAGCACACTGTTCACACACACTGGCACCGTCAGCACACTGTTCACACACACTGGCACCGTCAGCACACTGTCCACACACACTGGCACCGTCAGCACACTGTTCACACACACTGGCACCGTCAGCACACTGTCCACACACACTGGCACCGTCAGCACACTGTTCACACACACTGGCACCGTCAGCACACTGTCCACACACACTGGCACCGTCAGCACACTGTTCACACACACTGGCACCGTCAGCACACTGTTCACACACACTGGCACCGTCAGCACACTGTTCACACACACTGGCACCGTCAGCACACTGTTCACACACACTGGCACCGTCAGCACACTGTTCACACACACTGGCACCGTCAGCACACTGTTCACACACACTGGCACCGTCAGCACACTGTTCACACACACTGGCACCGTCAGCACACTGTTCACACACACTGGCACCGTCAGCACACTGTTCACACACACTGGCACCGTCAGCACACTGTTCACACACACTGGCACCGTCAGCACACTGTTCACACACACTGGCACCGTCAGCACACTGTTCACACACACTAATGTTAATGGCGGACACATCGTGTGCAGGGCCCGTAACTTTTAACTTCGGGTGGTGAGTGAGCAAGACAGCATAGGCTCGCGGGATTAGTAAGATCCCCCCGGTAAACTGATGATTCAGGAGCTCACACCAAGGGGATAATTTGTATTACAGACTTTAAAATAATCTGATAGACTGTTTAATCTCCATTTATTTTACAGGGTCCAGGCCTTTACTATGTGGATGACAATGGACTGAGGCTCTCTGGCAACATGTTTTCCACTGGATCTGGCAGCACTTATGCATATGGTGTTCTAGACAGCGGATATAAATATGATCTGTCAGTGCAGGAGGCCTATGATCTGACACAGCGTGCTATTTATCATGCGACCCATCGGGATGCTTACTCTGGAGGCACAGTGAACAGTGAGCACAATATTTCGACTGTTTTGTTTCTAAACTGTATCACTACACACAAAACCATAGAATTGCAGAGCTAGAAGGTGGCCATTGCCCCATTGCCCGTGTCCTCAGTCCCATTCCCTGACCAGTCACCCATCGTCCCCGTGCCTGCTCTCTGAAATAGCTCTATCCTCAGTCTCATTCCCTGCCCTTTCCCCATTCCCCCATCGCCCTGTGTCCTCAGTCTCATTCCCTGCCCTTTCCCCATTCCCCCATCGCCCTGTGTCCTCAGTCTCATTCCCTGCCCTTTCCCCATTCCCCCATCGCCCTGTGTTCTCAGTCCCATTCCCTGCCCTTTCCCCATTCCCCCATCGCCCTGTGTCCTCAGTCCCATTCCCTGCCCTTTCCCCATTCCATCGCCCTGTGCCCTCAGTCCCATTCCCAGCCCTTTCCCCATTCCCCCATCGCTCTGTGTCCTCAGTCCCATTCCCTGCCCTTTCCCCATTCGCCCTGTGCCCTCAGTCCCATTCCCTGCCCTTTCCCCATTCCCTCATCGCCCTGTGTGCTCAGTCCCATTCCCTACCCTTTCCACATTCCCCCATCGCCCTGTGTCCTCAGTCCCATTCCCTGCCCTTTCCCCATTCACCGTGTCCTCAGTCCCATTCCCTGCCCTTTCCCCATTCCCTCATCGCCCCTCTCCCCTCAGTCCCATTCCCTGCCTTTTCCCCATTCCCCCATCGCCCTGTGTCCTCAGTCCCATTCCCTGCCCTTTCCCCATTCCCTCATCGCCCCTCTCCTCAGTCCCATTCCCTGCCCTTTCCCCATTCACCCTGTGTGCTCAGTCCCATTCCCTGCCCTTTCCCCATTCCCTCATCGCCCTGTGTCCTCAGTCCCATTCCCTGCCCTTTCCCCATTGCCCTGTGTCCTCAGTCCCATTCCCTGCCCTTTCCCCATTGCCCCATCGCCCTGTGTCCTCAGTCCCATTCCCTGCCCTTTCCCCATTCCCCCAATCGCCGTGTCCTCAGTCCCATTCCCTGCCCTTTCCCCATTCCCCCATCGCCCTGTATCCTCAGTCCCATTCCCTGCCCTTTCCCCATTGCCCTGTGTCCTCAGTCCCATTCCCTGCCCTTTCCCCATTCCCCCATCGCCGTGTCCTCAGTCCCATTCCCTGCCCTTTCCCCATTCCCTCATCGCCCTGTGTGCTCAGTCCCATTCCCTACCCTTTCCACATTCCCCCATCGCCGTGTCCTCAGTCCCATTCCCTGCCCTTTCCCCATTCCCCCATCGCCCTGTGCCCTCAGTCCCATTCCCTGCCCTTTCCCCATTCCCTCATCGCCCTGTGTGCTCAGTCCCATTCCCTACCCTTTCCCCCATCGCCCTGTGTCCTCAGTCCCATTCCCTGCCCTTTCCCCATTCACCCGGTGTCCTCAGTCCCATTCCCTGCCCTTTCCCCATTCCCTCATCGCCCTGTGTGCTCAGTCCCATTCCCTACCCTTTCCCCATTCCCCCATCGCCCTGTGTCCTCAGTCCCATTCCCTGCCATTCCCCCATCGCCCTGTGTCCTCAGTCCCATTCCCTGCCCTTTCCCCCATCGCCCTCTCCCCTCAGTCCCATTCCCTGCCTTTTCCCCATTCCCCCATCGCCGTGTCCAGTCCCATTCCCTGCCCTTTCCCCATTCCCTCATCGCCCCTCTCCCCTCAGTCCCATTCCCTGCCCTTTCCCCATTCTCCCCAATCACCCTGTGTGCTCAGTCCCATTCCCTGCCCTTTCCCCATTCCCTCATCGCCCTGTGTCCTCAGTCCCATTCCCTGCCCTTTCCCCATTCCCTCATCGCCCTGTGTCCTCAGTCCCATTCCCTGCCCTTTCCCCATTCCCTCATCGCCCCTCTCCCCTCAGTCCCATTCCCTGCCCTTTCCCCATTTCCCGATCGCCCTGTGTCCTCAGTCCCATTCCCTGCCCTTTCCACATTCCCCCATTGCCCTGTGTGCTCAGTCCCATTCCCTACCCTTTCCACATTCCCCCATCGCCCTGTGTCCTCAGTCCCATTCCCAGCCCTTTCCCCATTCCCCCATCGCCCTGTGCCCTCAGTCCCATTCCCTGCCCTTTCCCCATTCCCCCATCGCCCTGTGCCCTCAGTCCCATTCCCAGCCCTTTCCCCATTCCCCCATCGCCCTGTGCCCTCAGTCCCATTCCCTGCCCTTTCCCCATCGCTCTGTGTCCTCAGTCCCATTCCCTGCCCTTTCCCCATTCGCCCTGTGCCCTCAGTCCCATTCCCTGCCCTTTCCCCATTCCCCCATCGCCCTGTGTGCTCAGTCCCATTCCCTACCCTTTCCACATTCCCCCATCGCCCTGTGTCCTCAGTCCCATTCCCTGCCCTTTCCCCATTCGCCCTGTGTCCTCAGTCCCATTCCCTGCCCTTTCCCCATTCCCTCATCGCCCCTCTCCCCTCAGTCCCATTCCCTGCCTTTTCCCCATTCCCCCATCGCCCTGTGTCCTCAGTCCCATTCCCTGCCCTTTCCCCATTCCCTCATCGCCCCTCTCCCCTCAGTCCCATTCCCTGCCCTTTCCCCATTCCCTCATCGCCCCTCTCCCCAGTCCCATTCCCTGCCCTTTCCCCATTCACCCTGTGTGCTCAGTCCCATTCCCTGCCCTTTCCCCATTCCCTCATCGCCCTGTGTCCTCAGTCCCATTCCCTGCCCTTTCCCTATTCACCCATCACCCTGTGCCCCAGTCCCATTCCCTGCCCTTTCCCCATTCCCTCATCGCCCCTCTCCCCTCAGTCCCATTCCCTGCCCTTTCCCCATTTCCCCATCGCCCTGTGTCCTCAGTCCCATTCCCTGCCCTTTCCACATTCCCCCATTGCCCTGTGTCCTCAGTCCCATTCCCTGCCCTTTCCCCATCGCCCTGTGTCCTCAGTCCCATTCCCTGCCCTTTCCACATTCCCCCATTGCCCTGTGTCCTCAGTCCCATTCCCTGCCCTTTCCACATTCCCCCATTGCCATGTGTGCTCAGTCCCATTCCCTGCCCTCTCCCCTCAGTCCCATTCCCAGTTCCTTCCCCATTCCATCGCCGTGTCCTC
The DNA here is from genome assembly GCA_030390025.1 of Squalus acanthias. Taxonomy (NCBI): domain Eukaryota; kingdom Metazoa; phylum Chordata; class Chondrichthyes; order Squaliformes; family Squalidae; genus Squalus; species Squalus acanthias. Next base: position 29,557 of record JASTWF010001266.1, on the reverse strand, counting down.
AGTCCCTTTCCCTGCCCTTTCCCCATTCCCCCATCGTCCCTCTCCCCCTCAGTCCCATTCCCTGCCCTTTCCCCCATCTCCATGTCCTCAGTCCCATTCCCTGCCCTTTCCCCATTTCCCTATCGCCCCTCTCCCCTCAGTCCCATTCCCAGTCCTTTCCCCATTCCATCGCCCTGTGTCCTCAGTCCCATTCCCTGCCCTTTCCCCATTGCCCTGTGTCCTCAGTCCCATTCCCTGCCCTTTCCCCATTGCCCCATCGCCCTGTGTCCTCAGTCCCATTCCCTGCCCTTTCCCCATTCCCCCAATCGCCGTGTCCTCAGTCCCATTCCCTGCCCTTTCCCCATTCCCCCATCGCCCTGTATCCTCAGTCCCATTCCCTGCCCTTTCCCCATTGCCCTGTGTCCTCAGTCCCATTCCCTGCCCTTTCCCCATTCCCCCAATCGCCGTGTCCTCAGTCCCATTCCCTGCCCTTTCCCCATTCCCCCATCGCCCTGTATCCTCAGTCCCATTCCCTGCCCTTTCCCCATTCCCTCATCGCCCTGTGTGCTCAGTCCCATTCCCTACCCTTTCCACATTCCCCCATCGCCGTGTCCTCAGTCCCATTCCCTGCCCTTTCCCCATTCCCCCATCGCCCTGTGCCCTCAGTCCCATTCCCTGCCCTTTCCCCATTCCCTCATCGCCCTGTGTGCTCAGTCCCATTCCCTACCCTTTCCCCATTGCCCTGTGTCCTCAGTCCCATTCCCTGCCCTTTCCCCATTCCCCCAATCGCCGTGTCCTCAGTCCCATTCCCTGCCCTTTCCCCATTCCCCCATCGCCCTGTATCCTCAGTCCCATTCCCTGCCCTTTCCCCATTCCCTCATCGCCCTGTGTGCTCAGTCCCATTCCCTACCCTTTCCACATTCCCCCATCGCCGTGTCCTCAGTGCCATTCCCTGCCCTTTCCCCATTCCCCCATCGCCCTGTGCCCTCAGTCCCATTCCCTGCCCTTTCCCCATTCCCTCATCGCCCTGTGTGCTCAGTCCCATTCCCTGCCCTTTCCCCATTCGCCCGGTGTCCTCAGTCCCATTCCCTGCCCTTTCCCCATTCCCTCATCGCCCTGTGTGCTCAGTCCCATTCCCTACCCTTTCCCCATTCCCCCATCGCCCTGTGTCCTCAGTCCCATTCCCTGCCATTCCCCCATTGCCCTGTGTCCTCAGTCCCATTCCCTGCCCTTTCCCCCATCGCCCTCTCCCCTCAGTCCCATTCCCTGCCTTTTCCCCATTCCCCCATCGCCGTGTCCAGTCCCATTCCCTGCCCTTTCCCCATTCCCTCATCGCCCCTCTCCCCTCAGTCCCATTCCCTGCCCTTTTCCCATTCTCCCCAATCACCCTGTGTGCTCAGTCCCATTCCCTGCCCTTTCCCCATTCCCTCATCGCCCCTCTCCCCTCAGTCCCATTCCCTGCCCTTTCCCCATTCCCTCATCGCCCCTCTCCCCTCAGTCCCATTCCCTGCCCTTTCCCCATTCACCCATCGCCGTGTCCTCAGTCCCATTCCCTGCCCTTTCCCTATTCACCCATCACCCTGTGCCCCAGTCCCATTCCCTGCCCTTTCCCCATTCCCTCATCGCCCCTCTCCCCTCAGTCCCATTCCCTGCCCTTTCCCCATTCCCTCATCGCCCCTCTCCCCTCAGTCCCATTCCCTGCCCTTTCCCCATTGCCCTGTGTCCTCAGTCCCATTCCCTGCCCTTTCCACATTCCCCCATTGCCCTGTGTGCTCAGTCCCATTCCCTGCCCTTTCCACATTCCCCCATTGCCCTGTGTGCTCAGTCCCATTCCCTGCCCTTTCCCCTTCCCCCATCGCCCTCTCCCCTCAGTCTCATTCCCTGCCCTTTCCCCATTCCCCCATCTCCGTGTCCTCAGTCCCATTCCCTGCCCTTTCCCCATTCCCCCATCGCCCTCTCCCCTCAGTCCCATTCCCAGTTCTTTCCCCACTCCATCGCCGTGTCCTCAGTCCCTTTCCCTGCCCTTTCCCCATTCCCCCATCGTCCCTCTCCCCTCAGTCCCATTCCCTGCCCTTTCCCCATTCCCCCATCGTCCCTCTCCCCTCAGTCCCATTCCCTGCCCTTTCCCCATTCCCCCATCGTCCCTCTCCCCTCAGTCCCATTCCCTGCCCTTTCCCCATTCTCTCCTAACCTCCCCTTGTTTTTTTGGTCTTGATTTAAATAATGTAACCTCTAGTTACCATCCATTGCAAATAATTTTTCCCAATTTACCTGCTCAAAGCTCCCGAATTTCATACCCCTATAAGATTTCCCATAACTCTTCCCTGGGATAATCCCAGTTAATCGCCTCTATTTCCTCCCCATGGTCGACATCCTCTCTGAAACAAGGCGCCCAAAATTGAACCCAATATTCTAGCTGTGGCCTGACCAATGGTTCGTACGGGTTTAGCATTACCTCTTGGCTTTTGTACTCTATGACCCTGTTTCTAATAGCCAGGATCCTCTGTGTTTGATTCGTATCTTCAGTAATTTGTTACTAATATTTTCCAATGTATTAAGCAAGAATAGAAACAAGAACGGGAATTTGCAGCCAGCAGTGAAGCGAAGGTGTTCGCTGCTGGCCTCGAATTACGCTCCGCACAGGAATCTCGCAATCCCTGTGTCGAGAACTTTGGGTTTTCCGACCTTGAACTCAATTCAATGAAACTTAATGGGGATCCCCTTGTGCGAGCTATGTTAACAGGCTGTCTAAGCAGCCAATCAAAAGGCAGAATTCTCAGACAGCGAACAAGGAAGTGAGTAAGCGCTTAAAATTCTAACGTTTTAAAATAGTTAGAGAGAGCAAAAGAAAGACTGGAGTTCTCACATGGGGAAAAAGGCAAACCTGGAATAAAGATGCACAAACTTTAAAAAAAATCTGTAAAAAACTTTTTTGAAAAGTTTCTTAAAAATGTAAATTTTTATTAAAATGGACAAATTTCACTCTGCACAAAATTAAAATGAGTTTTCCAGGCCCTTAACATTCCTTTAGCAGTCAATATACTGTTAAAACCCCAGTTACACCTAATGCCTTTGGGTCTAACCTTTAGTGGGGAATTTAACAGCGTAATTACTGTGGAAGAGCCGAAGTTTTCCTCAGTTTCAATAATTTACGAGATTTCACTGATTGCCGGCTCTGTGTGTGTGGGGAGGGGGAGGGGGGGGCGGAGCGGGGTGCACAGCGCAGCCAGTTTCGGAGCGGTCAATGACAGACTGCAACTTCGGGAATTCTGCATGCACTTGCGCCAAATTCCGAAGTTGCAGTCAGTTTCAAAGTCATGTGACGGCGTATTCTGAGAGTACACAGTCATACCCACCGCAAATTCAGGCCATTGTATCATTTCCATGGCGCAGAGTTAGATGATAAGAAACTCTGCTTCATTTACATATAATGTATCTATTTGCATACGTGACTTCAAGGGTCAACATTCAACTCTGTAGGTCAGACTGGTGTGAAGAAACAACGGCATTCTCAGGAACACACGATTCCCGAGCCAGAAATACACTGGCGATGGAGGCCTAGAAATTCGTCTTGGACAGTGGCACAAGACGGCTGGTATCGGATCGGCCGCCCGTTATACGCAGTGCCTGATATTCAGTTCCATTGCGACAGACACGACAATGGCACATCCAGCCCAGTCGGCCCTCACCAACATCTGGGGACTTGTGCCAAAATTGGGAGAGCTGTCTCACAGACTACTCAAGTAACAGCCTGACATAGTCATACTCACAGAATCATACCTTTCAGCCAATGTCCCAAACTCCTCCATCACCATCCCTGGGTATGTCCTGTCCCACAGGCAGGACAGAGTGGCGGCACAGTGGTACACAGTCGGGAAGGAGTGTCCCTGAGAGTCCTCAACGTTGACTCCGGACCCCATGAAGTCTCATGGCTTCAAGTCAAGCATGGGCAAGGAAACCTCCTGCTGATTACCACCTACCGCCCTCCCTCAGCTGATGAATCAGTACTCCTCCATGTTGAACACCACTTGGAAGAAGCATGGAGGGCAGCAAGAGCACAGAATGTACTCTGGCTGGGGGACTTCAATGTCCAGCACCAAGAGTGGCTCGGTAGCACAAAAAAACACCCATCAACCATTACCCTCTGCTTCCTGTCTCCGAGCCAGTTTTGAATCCAACTTGACACTTTGCCCTGGATCCCATGGGCTTTTAACTTCATGACCAGTCTGCCATGTGGAACCTTATCAAAAGCCTTGCTAAAGTCCACATACACTACATCAAACGCACTCCATCATAAGGTCAGAAGTGTAGATGTTCACTGATGACTGCACAGTGTTCAGTTCCATTTTCAACTCCTCAGATAATGAAGCAGTCCATGCCTGCATGCAGCGAAACCTGGACGATGTTCAGGTTTGGGCTGATAAGTGGCAAGTAACATTCACACCACACAAGTGCCAGGCAATGACTATCTCCAATGAGCAAGAGTCTAACAACCGCCCCTTGACATTCAACGGCATTGCCATCGCCAAATCCCCCACCATCAACATCCTGGGGGGTCACCATTCACCAGAAACTTAACTGGACCAGCCACATAAATACTGTGGTTACAAGAGCAGGTCAGAGGCTGGGTATTCTGCGGAGAGTGTCTCACCTCCTGACTCCCCAAAGCCTTTCCATTATCTACAAGGCACAAGTAAGGAATGTGATGGAATACTCTCCACTTGCCTGGATGAGTGCAGCTCCAACAACACTCAAGAAGCTCGACACCATCCAGGACAAAGCAGCCCGCTTGATTGGCACCCCATCCACCACCTTAAACATTCACTCCCTCCACCACCGGCACACCGTGGCTGCAGTGTGTAACATCTACAAGATGCACTGCAGCAACTCGCCAAGGCTTCTTCGGCAGCACCTCCCAAACCCACGACCTCTTCCACCTAGAAGGACAAGGGCAGCAGACGCATGGGAACACCACCACCTCCAAGTTCCCCTCCAAGTCACACACCATCCCGAATTGGAAGTTTTTCGACCATTCCTTCTTCGTCACTGGGTCAAAATCCTGGAACTCCCTCCCTAACAGCACTGTGGAAGTACCTTCACCACACGAACTGCAGCGGTTCAAGAAGGCGGTTCACCACCACCTTCTCAAGGACAATTAGGGATGGGCAATAAATGCTGGCCTTGCCAGCGACGCCCACATCCCATGAACGAATTTAAAAAAATTAACGCTTGAAATTACCATGTGCTCACTTTGTGCATCAAGTTCCAGTTCGTGATTTTTTCATGAAACTAAAGTTGAAAATTCTGAGGAAAGAAACCTGTTGCTTTTGTGGAATGAGAGGCAAACTGCATCTGTTTTGTTTCACAGTGTACCACATGCGAGAAAATGGGTGGATTAAAGTCTCTCAGGAAGATGTTGGTGTTCTGTACCACAGGTATGCAGCAGAGGCACAATGAGCTATCAAAGGCACGTATTCAATCAAATCAAAGCGGATACCAGCAACTGAATATAACCAAATCATTCCATTGTGTCAGGAAAGGGGCGTGAATTATCTACAGTTTGTGATTCCCTAAAGTGCCGTGGTATTTGTGAACTTAAAATGAAAAATAAATACAATTATTCTGTAAACATCATTGAGTATGTGATAACTTTTACTGTCACAAGAATCTTTGTTACCTGCACACTCTTCATATCAACTAGAATCAAAGTATTCAAATCTTCATCTGGTCTTCAAGTGAAACATAGCAGTCAGTAACAATTTGCATTTAGGAACCTGTAGTTTGACCTGTGACATGACAGATTAAAAACTAACAGAAAGTTAAGTTAGTTCTCAAAATATCATCACACAGAACGAGCAGACAGCAATACAAGAAGTCAAATTGTTAAAAGGAAAATTCAAACAACCTACTGCTTAGTGCCACGTACGATTGGCTATAATGCCTTTCCTCCCTCGTGGCGTCTCCTGTTGTTGATCTCCGGCTAATGTTTTGCCATGTGGGTCTCGCCATGAGAATGGGCAAGGCCGTTTTGTGAGCCAGCAATAAATGAAGTCAGTGGGGCAATGCAGCCTGGGATTCCGCAGGGAGCTTTGAATGGAGGAGGCAGGGATTGCATCATGGGCACACCCTGTCACACAGACAGCGCCAGGTCAGAATATCTAAAGTGCACAGCTCACGACTGAGATTAACCATAGGCAGCACGTCCGTAATTTAAAGACAGGCCGTCATCTGCTTGGGAAGCTCCAGAAAATATATCTACATTTGATCACATTCAATAGGAAATAATGGCAGAGAAGAAAAAAGAAAGACTTCCATTTATACAGCGCCTTTCTAGACCACCGGATGTCCTAAAGCGCTTTACAGCCAATGAAGTACTTTTTGGGAGTGTAGTCACTGTTGTAATGTGGGAAATGCGGCAGCCAATTTGCACACAGCAAGCTCCCATAAACAGCAATGTGGTAATGACCAGATAATCTGTTTTAGTGATGTTGATTGAGGGATAAATATTGGCCAGGACACCGGGATAACTCCCCTGGCTCTTCTTCGAAATAGTGCCATGGGATCTTTTACGTTCACCTGAGAGGGTGGGATGAGTTTGGGATTAATACAGGATTATGGAGAGAGCAGGGCAGTGGGATTAGTTTGGGATTGGTACAGGACTATGGAGAGAGCGGGGCAGTGGGATCAGTTTGGGATTGATACAGGGCTATGGAGAGAGCAGGGCAGTGGGATCAGTTTGGGATTGATACAGGGCTATGGGGAGAGAGCGGGGCAGTGGGATCAGTTTGGGATTGATACAGGGCTATGGGGAGAGAGCGGGGCAGTGGGATCAGTTTGTGATTGATACAGTGCTATGGAGAGAACGGGGCAGTGGGATTAGTTTGGGATTGGTACAGGACTATGGAGAGAGCCGGGCAGTGGGATCAGTTTGGGATTTATACAGGGCTATGGGGAGAGAGCGGGGCAGTAGGATGAGTTTGGGTGGGACTAATGACTAAATGACTATGTCAACAATGGAGAGAGAGTAGGGATGTGGGATTTGTTTTGGATTGATACAGGGGTATGGGGAGAGCGGGGCAGTGGGATTAGTTTGGGGATTGATACAGGACTATGGGGAGAGCGAGGCAGTGGGATTAGTTTGGGGATTGATACAGGACTATGGGGAGAGCGAGGCAGTGGGATTAGTTTGGGGATTGATACAGGACTATGGGGAGAGCGAGGCAGTGGGATTAGTTTGGGGATTGATACAGGGCTATGGGGAGAGAGTGGGGCAGTGGGATTAGTTTGGGATTGATACAGGGCTATGGGGAGAGAGTGGTGCAGTGGGATGAGTTTGGGTGGGACTAACGACTATGTCAACAATGGGCTATGGGGAGAGAGTAGGGATGTGGGATTTGTTTGGATTGATACAGAGGTATGGGGAGAGAGCAGGGCAGGGGGATTAGTTTTAGACTTATACAGGACTATGGGGAGAGCGGAGCAGTGGGATTAGATTTAGACTGATACAGGACTATGGGGAGCGCGCGGGGCAGTGGGATTAGATTTGGATTAGTACAGGGCTATGGAGAGCGCGAGTAAGTGGGATTAGTTTGGTATTGATACAGGGCTATGGGGAGAGAGCGGGGAAGTGGGATTAGTTTGGGACTGATGCAGGACTATGGAGAGAGCGGGCAGTGGGATTAGTTTGGGATCGATACTGAATATGGGGAGAGAGCGGGGCAGTGGGATTAGACTGTGAGATATTAAAGGGTACGTAGTGTGAGCAGGAGAGTGAGAGTAGACAGCAACAACTTATATTTATATAGTGCCTTTAACATAATAACGGTTCACAGGAGTGTTACCACAAAAAAGAAATTTGACACTGAGCCATATAACAACACTGTCGGAGTACCTTCACCACACGGACTACAGCGGTTCAAGAAGGTGGCTCACCACCACTTCTCAAGGGCCATTAGGGATGGGCAATAAATGCTGGCCATGCCAGCGACGCCCAGATCCCATGAACGAATAAAAAAAATGTTAGGGCAGATGACCAAAAGATTGGTCGAAGAGCTAGGTTTTCAGGAGCGTCTTAAAGGAAGAAAGAGAGGTAGAGAGGCGGAGAGATTTAGGGAGAGAATTCTAGAGTGTAGGGCCTAGGCAGCTGAAGGCACGGCCGCCAATGGTGGAGCATTTAAAATCGGGGATGTTCAAAAGGTCAGAATAGGCGGAGCATAGCGGTCTAGGGGGTTTAGAGGCCTGGAGGAGATTACAGCGATAAGGAGGGGCGAGGCCATGGAGGGATTTGATAACAATGACGAGAATTTTAAAATCGAAGCGCTGCTTAACTGGGAGCCAATGTAGGTCAGCAAGCACAGGGCAGATGGGTAAGCGGGACTGAGAATCATAGAATGGCCTCCTTCTGTGCTGTAACCATTCGGCCCGTCGAGCCCGTGCCGACTCTCTGCAAGAGCACTTCAGCTAGTCCCACTCCCCCGCCCGTTTCCCATAGCCCTGAATATTTCTTTCCTTCAGATACTTATCTAATTCCCTTTTGAAAGCCGTGATTCAATCTGCCTCCACCACCCTTTCAGGCAGTGCATTCCAGATCCTAACCACTTGCTGCGTAAAAAAGTTTTTCCTGATGTCGCCTTTGGTTCTTCTGGCAATCACCTTAAATCTGTGTCCTCTGGTTCTCGACCCTTTCGCCAATGGGAACAGTTTCTCTCTATCTACTCTGTCTAGACCCCTCATGATTTTGAACACCTCTATCAAATCTCCTCTCAACCTTCTCTGCTCTAAGGAGAACAACCCCAGCTTCTCCAGTCTATCCACGTAACTGAAGTCCCTCATCCCTGGAACCATTCTTGTAAATCTTTTCTGCACCCTCTCTGAGGCCTTCACATCCTTCCTAAAGTGCGGTGCCCAGAATTGGACACGATACTCCAGTTGAGGCCGAACCAGTGTTTTAAAAAGGTTCATCATAACTTCCTTGCTTTTATACTCTATGCCTCTATTTATAAAGCCCAGGATCCTGTATGCTATTTTAACCGCTTTCTCAACCTGCCCTGCCACCTTCAATGATTTGTGCACATATACACCCGGGTCTCTCTGTTCATGCATCCCCTTTAGCTTTGTACCCTTTAGTTTATATTGCCTCTCCTGTGCGGTCTACACAGAGCGGGATTAAACTGAGTGGACTTGAACAAAGTGTTTTATTTGGGAATTCGGAAAGAGTGGGAATTTGGAGAAGAGGGGGAAGGAGTTGTTGCTTTTTGCCTACACTACTTGTGGTGCTTTGTGTTACAGGTAGATATTTAATTTCAGTACCCTTAATTTAATCTAGATCAAGTAAGTAGTCAAGAAACTACACTGTAAACTAAGTTACCGAAATACAAATTTAATTAAATAAATCAAGGTCATGTAGGGATGGCAGTGTAGGCGGTGTGCCACAACTGCAGCATGTGGGAGTTTGTGGAGATCATTGTGATCCCGGACAACCACGTTTGCAGTAAGTGCCTGCATCTTGAGGAACTTCAGCTCAGAGTTTTTGAGCTGGAGTCTGAGGTGCAGACATTGCGGGGCATCAGGGATGGGGACAGTTACCTGGACACTTTGATCCAGGAGGCAGTCACACCCCTGAGGTTCGGTAGTGGTACAGGTCTGGTTAGTGGTCAGAGACAGGAGGGTGTGACTGCAACTCAGGCAGGTAAGAGGACCCCAGGTGCAGTGCTGGAGGAGCCTCAGCCTTTGCCCTTGTCCAACAGGTATGAGGTTCTTGCTGCCTGTGTGGATGAGGGAAAAGCCTGCAGGATGGATGAGCAAGCTGACCATGGCACCATGGTGCAGGAGGCCATTCAAGTGGGGGGAGTGAAAGGGAATGTAGTTGTGGTAGGGGACAGTATAGTCAGGGGGATAGATACTGTTATCTGCAGCCGCGACCGAGAATTCCGAAGGTTGTGTTGCCTGCCCAGTGCCAGGGTTAAAGACATCTCCTCGCGGCTGGAGAAGAAATGGAGTGGGATGGGAGGATCCAGTTGTCGTGGTCCACGTAGGAACCAACGACATAGGTAGAACTAGGAATGAGGTTCTGCTGAGGGAGTTTGAGGAGCTTGGATCCAGATTAAAAAGCAGAACCTCAAAGGCAATAATCTCTGGTTTGTTACCTGAGCCACGTGCAAATTGGTATAGGGACAAACAGATTAGAGGTTTAAATGTGTGGCTCAAAGAGTGGTGTGGGAGGAAGGGGTTTCAGTTCATGGGACACTGGCACCAGTACTGGAGAAAGAGGGAGCTGTTCTGTTGGGACGGGCTCCACTTAAACTGGGCTGTGACCAGTGTCCTGGCGAACCGAATAACGAGGGCAGTAGACAGGGCTTTAAAGTAATGAAGGAGAGTGGGGGGAGGATTCAGGAAAGAGTAAATTTAAAAGCAGCGAGAGAAATATTAAGGCTCTAGAGCAGAGTAGAGTTTTGGGTAAAAATAAGCAACGTGGGTCAGGAAGGGACAGAGAGAGTAAGAAAGGTAGTAAGGCATCAGTGACTAAGGTGACATCAGGGAAAAATAGAAATAAGTCAAAGCTAAAGGCCCTATATCTGAATGTGCGAAGCATTCGCAACAAAATAGACGAATTAATAGCACAGATAGAAATTAACAGGAGACGTGGTTGCAAAGTGGCCAAGATTGGAACTAAATATTCCAGGATACTTAACTTTTAGAAGAGATAGGCAAAATAGAAAAGGAGGAGGGGTAGGCCTGATAATAAAGGCTGGGACAAAGACTGTAGAGAGAAAGGATCTTAGCTCGAAAATCAAGAAGTAGAATCAGTTTGGGTGGAGCTAAGAAACAGCAAGGGGCAGAAAACATTGGTGGGAGTTGTTTATAGGCCCCCAAACAGTATTTGTAATGTAGGGCAGAGTATAAATCAGGAAATTGGAGGCGCATGTAACAAGGGCAATACAGTAATCATGGGGGACTTTAATCCACATATAGACTGGACAAATCAAAATTTGCAATAATAGTGTGGAGGATGAATTCATGGAATGTATGCAAGATAGTTTTCTAGATCAGTATGTTGAGGAACCAACTAGGGAACAGGCTATTTTAGATCTAGTATTGTGCAATGAGAAAGGGTTAATTAATAACCTTGCAGTAAAAGGGCCTTTAGGGAAGAGTGACCATAATATGATAGAATTTTATATCGAGTTTGAAAGTGATTTAGTTAAATCCGAAACTCGGGTCTTAAATCTAAACAAAGCAAACTACGTAGGTATGAGGGGTGAGTTGGCTAAGGTAGATTGGCAAAGTACATTAAAAGGTATGACGGTAGACAAGCAATGGCTAGCATTTAAAGAATTAATACATAATTTACAACAAATATACATTCCTTTAAGGCACAAAAACCCCACAGGAAAAGTGGTCCAACCGTGGCTAACAATAGAAGTTAGAGATAGTATTAGATCAAAGGAAGAGGCTTATAATAAAGAGTAGTAAGCCTGAGGATTGGGAGGATTTTAGAATTCAGCAAAGGACCAAGAAATTGATAAAGAAAGGGAAAATAGAATGAGAGTAAACTAGCGAGAGACATAAAAACAGACTGTAAAAGCTTCTATAGGTATGTAAAAAGGAAAAGATTAGCAAAAGTAAATGTAGGTCCCTTACAGCCTGAGACAGGAGAAATTATAATGGAGAATAAGGAAATGGCAGAGAAATTAAACAAATACTTTGTATCTGTCTTCACGGAAGATGCAGCAAAAAACTTTGCGGAAATAGTGGTAAACCAAGCTCCAGCGAGAATGAGGAACTGAAAGAAATTAGTATTAGTAAAAAAATAGTACTGGAGAAATTAATGGCACTGAAAGCCGATAAATCCCCTGGACCTGATGGCCTACATCCTAGGGTTTTGAAAGAGGTGGCTATAGAGATAGTGGATGCATTGGTTGTCATTTTCCAAAATTCCATAGATTCTAGAATGGTTCCCGCGGATTGGAAGGTAGCAAATGTAACCCCACTATTTAAGAAAGGAGGGAGAGAGAAAACGGGGAACTACAGACCAGTTAGCCTGATATCAGTAGTAGGGAAAATGCTAGAATCTATTATTAAGGACGTGGTAACAGGGCACTTAGAAAATAATAGGATTGGGCAGAGTCAACACAGATTTATGAAAGGGAAATCATGTTTGACAAATCTGTTGAGTTTTTTGAGGTTGTAACTAGCAGAAGAGATAAGGGGGAACCAGTGGATGTGGTGTATTTGGATTTTCAGAAGGTATTCAATAAGGTGCCACACAAGATGTTATTAAACAAAATTAGGGCTCATGGGATTGGGGGTAATATACTAGCATGGATTGAGGACTGGTTAATGGACAGAAAACAGAGAGTAGGAATAAACGAGTCATTTTCGGGTTGGCAGGCTGTAACTAGTGGGGTACCACAAGGATCAGTGCTTGGGCCTTAGCTATTCACAATCTACATCAATGATTTGGATGAGGGGACCAAATGTAATATATCCAAGTTTGCTGATGATACAAAGCTGGGTGGGAATGTAAGTTTTGAGGAGGATGCAAGGAGGCTTCATGGGGATATAGACAGGCTAAGTGATTGGGCAAGAACATGGCAAATGGAATATAATGTGGAGAAATGTGAAGTTATCCACTTTGGTAGGAAAAATAGAAAAGCAGAGTATTTTTTAAATGGTGAGAGATTGGGAAATGTTGGTGTTCAGAGGGACCTGTGTGTCCTTGTACATGAATCACTGAAAGTTAACATGCAGGTACAGCAAGCAATTCGGAAAGCAAATGGTATGTTGGCTTTTATTACAAGAGGATTTGAGTATGAATAAAGATGTCTTACTGCAATTAAATAGGGCCCTGGCGAGACCACACCTGGAATATTGTGTACAGTTTTGGTCTCCTAACCTAAGGAAGGATATACTTGTCATAGAGGGAGTGCAACGAAGGTTCACCAGACTGGTTCCTGGGATGGGGAGATTGTCCTATGAGGACAGATTGAGTAGACTAGGCCTATATTCTCTCGAGTTTAGAAGAATGAGAGGTGATCTCATTGAAACATACAAAATTCTTACAGGGCATGACAAGGTAGATGTAGGATGTTTCCCCTGGCTGGGGAGTCTAGAACCAGCGGTCACAGTCTCAGAATAAGGGGTTGGCCATTTAGGACTAAGATGAGGAGAAATTTCTTCACTCAGAGAGTGGTGAATCTTTGGAATTCTCTACCCCACAGGGCTGTGGAGGCTCAGTCATTGAGTATATTCAAGACAGAAAGCGATAGATTTTTGAATATTAAGGAAATCAAGGGATATGGGGATAGTGCAGGAAAGTGGAGATGAGGTAGAAGATCAGCTATGATCTATTGAATGGCGGAGCAGGCACGAAGGGCCAAATGGCCTACTCCTGCTCCTATTTCTTCCATTCTTATTATGTTCTCCTCGTTCTTCCTACCAAAATGTATTACTTCGCACTTTTCTGCATTAAATTTCATCTGCCACGTGTCTGCCCATTCTACCAGCCTGTCTATGTCCTCCTGATGTCTATCACTATCCTCCTCACTGTTCACTATATTTCCAAGTTTTGTGTCATCTGCAAATTTTGCAATTGTACCCTGTACACCTTCCCCCTCAGAATGTTCTGCAGCTGCTCAGTGACATCCTTGACACTGGCACCAGGGAGGCAACATACCATCTTGGAATCACGTCTGCTGCCACAGAAATGCCTGTCTACCTCCCTAACTATTGAATGCTCTATCACTATTGCTCTTCCGATCTTCCTACCACCACCCCCCCAGTACCGCTGAGCCACCTGTGGTGCTGTGGACTTGGCTCTGGCTGTACTCCCCAGAGGAACCATCGCCTGAATACCGGTTAGAGAGTGATATGCCCTCAGGGGTCTCCTGCACTACCTGCCTGGTCCTCCTTGTCTGTCTGGCGGTCACCTATTCCCTCTCTGCCTCTTTCGCTCCAGGGTGACCACCTCCTGGAACGAGCTAGCCACGAAGCTCTCAGCCTCATGGATGCACCGCAGTGATGCCAGCTGCTGCTCAAGCTCGGAAACCCAGAGCTTGAGCTCCTCCAGCTGACGATATTTCCTGCACACGTGGTTGTCCAGAACATGGGAAGTGTCCTGGAGTTCCCACATGGCACAGGATGTGCATTCAACGGGACTGAGGTGTCCTGCTGTGCCTCTATTTAATAGACTATTAACTAACTTAGGTCCGCTCTCAGGCCTACCTTTATCTCCGGCCGCTCCTCTCGCTCTCTTAGTTAAAGTCTTTATTCAAACGATTATTTATAGTTATATTAGTTTATCTAGTTGAGTTATTAATTTAATAAAGTACATTTTAGTTTTCCCGCTCTTAGTTTAAACCACTGTCCTAGCTGAGAGAGAGAGAGAAAAAAAAGTAGATTAAATTAAATATTTACCGGTAACACAAAGCACTCCAAGTATTGAAGGTAAAAGCAGCACCTCCTTCCCCCTCTGCAGAGAATTCCCACTCTCTCCAAATTCCCAAGTTTAACACTCTGTTTAAGTACATGCCGTTTAAGATCACCCTGTGCTTACTTTTATACCTTCGGAGCCACACCCAAGTTACAAGTGCTGTCTCAGCTCCCTCTTAACTGCTCACTGTAATTAGCGCCTATTCAAGACAAACAAATACAGCTGACTGAGAGTTAACTGCTACTGACAAGCAATTTCTGTTAATTACAGTTTTTAAAGTTCTAAGTTAAATTCAAAATGTTCAACTAAATTTCACTTTTTACAGCTAATACTCACCCAGAACTTACCAGGGACTCTCTGCAAATTCCCATGCGAGTTAGCAGAAGGGTGTCAGAGTTTTGGCTGACCTCAAGTTATGGAGGATAGAGCTAGGAAGTCCAGCCAGGAGTGCATCGGAATAGTAAAGTCTAGAGGTAACAAAGGCATGGATGAGGGTTTCAGCAGCAGATAGGTTGAGTAAGGGCGGAGACGGGCGATATTACAAAATTAGAAATGGGCAGTCTTAGTGACAGAATGGATTTGAGGTAGGAAGCTCAATTCGTGATCAAATATGACACCAAGGTTGTGAACAGACTTGGTCAGCCTTAAGACAGTTGCCGGGGAGAGAGATCGAATAAGTGGAAAGGGAATGGAATTTGTGGCGTGAAACGAAGACAATGGCTTCGGTTGTCCCGATATTTAATTGGGATAAATTTCTACTCATCCAGTGCTGGATGTTCGACAAGCAGTCTGATAGTGTAGAGACGGTGCAGGGTTCGAGAGAGGTGGAGGAGAGGCAGACTGGGATGAGATATTGAAGGTTATTGGGAGCAGGAGAGTGGGATTAGACTGGGTGGGATATTAAAGGGTACGGGGAGTGAGCAGGAGAGTGGGATTAGACTGGGTGGGATATTAAAGGGTACGGGGAGTGAGCAGGAGAGTGGGATTAGACTGGGTGGAATATTAAAGGGTATGGGGAGTGAGCAGGAGAGTGGGATTAGACTGGGTGGAATATTAAAGGGTATGAGGAGTGAGGAGGAGAGTGGGATTAGACTGGGTGGAATATTAAAGGGTATGGGAAGTGAGTGGAAGAATGCAATTAGACTGGGTGGGATATTACATGAACAAGCAGGAATGGGGGATTAGTCTGAGTGGGATATTAAATGGTATGGGGCGTGAGCGAAAAAGTGTGATTAAATTGGATGGGATATTAAAGGATATGGGGAGTGAGGAGGAGAGTGGGATGAGACTGTGTGGGATATTAAAGGGTATGGGGAGTGAACGGAAGATTGGGTCAGACTTTATGCAATTTATAGAATTACATAGAATTTACAGCACAGAAATAGGCCATTCGGCCCAACTGGTCTATGCCGGAGTTTATGCTCCGCATGAGCTTCCTCCCACTCCTCTTCATCGAACCCTATTAGCATATCCTTCTATTCCTTTCTCCCTCATGTGTTTATCTAGCTGCCCCTTAAATGCATCTATGCTATTCGCCTCAACTACTCCACTGTCCTTGCAAACCACCCCATCCCCAACCTCCGGAGACCGAAAGGAGCGGACCTGGTGGGAGCGCAGCGAGAGCGGAACAGTTAAAAGGAGCGGCAGCAACTCAACAGAGGCAGTTTTTGAAAAAGTGACCGAGTAAAAAAAGTGATGTCGGCACAAGGGAAGGAGCTGATTGGTAAGTAGCTGGTGAGTGTATTTTTTTTAATTTAAAAAATATTTTTAATTTTTTTGAAGTTTATGAGTTTATTTCTGCTAAGTTAGTTAATAGCCTATAAAATAGAGGGAAAGAGCTGAGTAGCTGGGGAGTGTTTGTTGTTAAGTTTTAAGTTTATTTCTGCTGGGTTAGTTCTTAGTCTATTAAATAAAGGTATGGCAGGGCAGCTCAGTCCCGTGGAGTGTACATCCTGTGCCATGTGGGAAGTCCTGGACACTTCGTGTAGCCTGGACGACCACATGTGCAGGAAGTGTCACTAGCTACAGCACATCGAGCTCCGGTTGAGCGGCGGCTGGAGTCACTGCGGTGCATCCGCGAGGCTGAGAGTTACGTGGATAGCACGTTTCCAGAGGTGGTCACCCCGCAGCTTAAGAGTATGCAGGCAAGAGAGATAATGGGTGACCGCCAGACAGAAGAGGAGGACCAGGCAGGTAGTGCAGGAGTCTCCGGAGTGCATCGCGCTCTCCAGCCAGTATTCTGTTCTGAGTACTGGTGAGGGCGATGGTTCCTCTGGGGAGTGCAGCCAGAGTCAAGTCCACGGCACCACGGGTGGCTCAGCTGTACAGGGGGGGAGGAAAAAGAGTGGAAGAGCAATAGTGGTAGGGGATTCGATAGTTAAGGGAGCAGACAGGCGTTTCTGCGGCTGCAGATGTGACTCCAGGATGGTATGTTGCCACCCTGGTGCCAGGGTCAAGGATGTCACTGAGTGGCTGCAGGACACTCTGAGGGGGGAGGGTGAACAGCCAGAGGTCGTTGTCCATATCGGTACCAACCTTAGGTAAGGAGACCAAAACATGTACGTAAACGCACAAAGTATGGTGAATAAGGTTGGTGAGCTACAAGCACAATTCGCTGTGTGGCATTATGATGTTGTGGCAATAATGGAAACGTGGCTTAAAAACGGTGAGGACTGGGCACTTAATATTCAAGGGTACAAGGTGTTCAGAAAAGATAGGGGAGGAAAAAAGGGAGGTGGGGTGGCAGTGCTGATTAAAGAAGACATTGTAGTGTTGGAAAGGAAGGATGTTGTTGAGGGGACAAGGACAGAATCCATTTGGTTAGAGTTGAGGAGTAAAAAGGGTATGATCACACTATCGGGGGTGTTCTATAGGCCTCCAAATAGTGAGAGGGAGGTAGAGGAGCAAATCTGCAGGGAAATCGCAGAGATATGCAAGAGCTATAGAGTGGTGATATTGGGGGACTTTAATTACCCAAATATCAATTGGGATAACGCTAGGGTAAAGGGAAAGGAGGGGAAGGAATTTCTGAAATGTATTCAAGAGAATTTCCTTAACCAATATGTTCTTGGACCAACTAGGAAGGAGGCATTGCTGGATCTGGTGCTGGGGAATGAGGTGGACCAGGTCGACCAAGTGTCTGTGGGAGAACACTTGGATATGAGTGATCATCGTATCATAAGATTTAGATTAGCAATGGAGAGGAGCAAGGAACAATCTGAAGTGGAACTTCTAAACTGGAATAGGGCTAACTTCAATGGGATGCGAAAGGATCTAGCCAGGGTAAAATGGAACCAAAGACCGACAGAAAAAACTGTAACAGAACAATGGGTGATCTTTAAGGAGGAGATGTTCCAAGTACAGGCTAGGCACATTCCAACAAGAGGAAGGGTAAGGGAACCAAAGCAAGGGCTCCTTGGATGACGAGGGAGATAGAGAAGGTGATGAAACAAGGTTGCATGTTCCTTAAGGGAGAACCAGACCAAATACAATAAGTTGAGAGGGGAAGTGAAGATGAAAATAAGATTAGCAAAGAGAAAATATGAGAGTAGAATGGTGGTTAACATAAAAGGGAACCCCAAAATCTTCTACCGGCATGTAAACAGTAAGCGGGTAGTAAGAAGTGGGGTGGGGCCTATTAGAGACAAAGAAGTTGATATATGCTTAGAGGCGCAGGGCAAGGCTAGAATACTCAATGAGTACTTTATATCGGTGTTTACTAAGGAGGTGGATGCTGACAAAATATCGGTAGAAGTGGAAAAAGTAGAAGCAATGGAAGGGGTGAAAATTGAGACAGGATGTACTAGAAAGGCTGGGTATGCTTAGAGTGGACAAGTCGCCTGGTCCAGATGGCTTGCATCCCAGGTTGCTAAGGGAATTGGGGGAGGAGATAGCGGAAGGGCTTGCCATAATTTTCCAATCTTCCCCAGATGTGGGGGAGGTGCCTGAGGATTTGAAAGTGGCAAATGTGACACCATTGTTCAAGAAAGGGTGTAAGGACAATCCTCGTAACTGTCAGTTTAACATCAGTGGTGGGTAAAGTTTTAGAAACAATAATCAGTGAAAAAATTAACGGGCACTTGGAGAGGTTTAAGCTAATTAAGGAGAGCCAACACTGATTTGTAAAAGGCAGATCGTGTTTGACTAATCTAATTGAATTTTTTGATGAAGTAACAGAGAGGATTGATGAAGGGAATGCATTTGATGTTGTCTACATGGATTTTAGGAAAGCGTTTGACAAAGTACCACATAGAAGGCTGGTTAACAAAATTGAGGCTCATGGAATAGGTGGGTCAGTGGCAGCTTGGATAGGGAATTGGCTTAAGGACAGAAAACAGCGAGTTGTGGTAAGTGGCTGTTTTTCAGACTGGAGGATGGTAGACAGTGTTGTTCCCCAAGGGTCAGTGCTGGGGCCACTGCTTTTAAATGAGCTGGATATTGGAATACAGAGTAGAATTTCTAAATTTGCCGATGACACCAAACTTGGGGGTGTGGCAAACAGTGATGATAATACCAATCGACTGCAACAGGACATAAAAAGGCTAGCAGAATGGGCAGACAAGTGGCAGATGGAATTTAATACAGAGAAGTGTGAGGTGATGCATTTTGGCAGAAGGAACAGGGAGAGGCAATATACACTTAATGGCACAGTTTTAAAGAGTGTGCAGGGACAGAGGGACCTGGGAGTTAATGTGCATAGGTCCCTGAAGGTGGTAGGACATATTGAGAGAGTGGTTAGCAAAGTGTATGGGATCTTGGGCTTCATAAATAGGGGTATTGAGTACAAAAGTAGAGAAGTTATGCTGAACCTTTGTAAAGCGCTGGTTAAGCCACAATTGGAGTATTGCGTCCAGTTCTGGTCACCACACTTTAGGAAGGATGTGAAGGCCCTTGAGAGGGTGCAGAGGAGATTTACCAGAATGGTTCTGGGGATGGGGGATCTTAGCTACCAGGACAGGTTGGAGAAGCTGGATTTGTTTTCATTAGAGCAAAGGAGGTTGAGGGTTAATTTGATAGAGGTGTACAAGATTTGGATAGGCTAGACGGGGAAAGGCTGTTCCCACTAGTTGATGGTACAAGGACTGGGGACACAGATTTTAGGTTTTGGGCAAGAGACACAGGGGGATGTGAGGAACAACTTTTTTACGCAGCGAGTGGTGAGGACCTGGAATTCACTGCTGAGGGAAGTGGTGGAAGCGGAGACACTCAATGTTTTCAAGTGGGGACTGGATAGGCACTTGAGGGAAATAAACTTGCAGGGCTATGGGGATAGAACATAAGAACATAAGAAATAGGAGCAGGAGTAGGCCAATCGGCCCCTCGAGCCTGCTCCGCCATTCAATAAGATCATGGCTGATCTGATCCTAACCGCCAATCTACTATCTATCACAGAACCATCTCCTGCATCTAACAGAATTGCACACACAAAATAGGAGCAGAATCAGGCTACACAGTCCCTGGGCCCGCTCCACTACCCACAGGGCCATGACCGATCCGAACCTAGACTCATGTCCAAATTCCTGCCCGCTCCCCGTAACCCTTAATGCCCTTTACTTCTAGGAAACTGTCTATTTCTGTTTTAAATTTAATTAATGTTGTAGCTTCTACAGCTTTTTGTGGCAGCATATTCCATGGACCTACCACCCTCTGAGTGAAGTAGTTCCTCCTCATCTCAGTTTTGAAAGAGCAGCCCCTTATTCTAAGACTATGTCCCCTAGTTCTCGTCTCACCCGTCATCGGGAACATCCTCCCCGCATCCACCCGATCCAACCCCTTCACAATCTTATATGTTTCAATAAGATCGCCTCTCATTCTTCTGAACTCCAATGAGTAGAGTCCCAATCTACCCAACCTCTCCTCATATGACCACCCCCTCATCCCCGGGATTAACCGAGTGAACCTTTTTTGCACTGCCTCGAGAGCAAGGATGTCTTTCCTTAAGTAAGGACACCAAAACTGTATGCAGTATTCCAGGTGCGGTCTCACCAATACCTTGTACAACTGAAGCAATACCTCCCTATTTTTATATTCTATCCCCCTAGCAATGAAAGCCAACATTCCATTTGCCTTCTTAATCACTTGCTGCACCTGCATACTAACCTTTTGAGTTTCGTGCACCAGGACCCCCAGATCCCTTTGCACTTCAGTACTCTCCAGTTTCTTGCCATTAAGATAATAAATTGCTCTAGGATTTTTCCTGCCAAAGTGCATCACCTCACACTTTCCAGTGTTGTATTCCATCTGCCAAATCTCTGCCCACTTACTTAGCCTGTCTATGTCCCCTTGCAGGTTTTTTATGTCCTCCTCACTCACTACTTTCCCTCCCATCTTAGTATCATCTGCAAATTTTGATATGTTACACTTGGTCCCTTCCTCCAAATCGTTAATATAGATTGTAAAGAGTTGGGGACCCAGCACTGACCCCTGTGGAACACCACTAGTTACTGATTGCCAGTCTGAGAATGAACCATTTATCCCAACTCTTTGCTTTCTGTTAGATAGCCAATCCTCTATCCATGCCAGAATATTACCCCCAATCCCGTGATTTTTACCTTAAGCAATAATCTTTTGTGTGGCACCTTGTCAAATGCCTTTTGGAAGTCTAAATAGAGCGGGGGAATGGGACTGACTGGATTGCTCTGGAGAGCCGGCACGGATTCGATGGGCCAAATGGCCTCCTTCTGTGCCGTATGACTCTATGACTCCCTCTCCTCTCCTCTCCAAAGTCCTTGAATGTGATGTTGCATTCCAAATCCGTGCCCATCTTTCCCGCAACTCCATGTTTGAACCCCTCCAATCAGGTTTCTGCCCTTGCCACACGACTGAAATGACCCTTATAGAAACATAGAAACATAGAATCTAGGAGCAGGAGTAGGCCATTCGGCCCGTCGAGCCTGCTCCGCCATTCAATACGATCATGGCTGATCATCCAAATCCAGTACCCTGTCCTTGCTTTAATCCCCACAGTACACATATCCCACCCTACCCCCGTAACCCCACATATTTAATTCCCCCTAACATATCCCATCCTATCCCCATAACCCCACATATTTAATCCCCCCTAAAACTAAGGGTCAATTTATCATAGCCAAATCAACCTAACCCACACATTTTTGGACTGTGGGAGGAAACCGGAGCACCCAGAGGAAACCCACGCAGACACGGGGAGAATGTGCAAACTCCACACAGACAGTCACCCGAGGTCAGATTCGAACCCGGGTCTCTGGCGCTGTGAGGCACCAGTGCTAACCACTATGCCACCGTGTTGCCCAAGGTCAGAAATGACATCCTACGTGACTGTGATAAACTATCCCTCATTATTCTCAACTGTCTGCAGCCTTTGACCATACCATCCTCCTCCGACGCTTCTCCACCGTCGTCCAGCCGGGTGGGACTACCCTCGCCTGGTTCCATTCCTCTCTATCTAGTCGTAGCCAGAGAATCTCCTGCAATGGCTTCTCTTCCCGCTCCCGGACCGTTATCTCTGGAGTCCCCCAAGGATCTATCCTTAGCCCCCTCCTATTTCACATCTACATGCTTCCCCTTGGCGACATCATCCAAAAGCACAGCGTCAGGGGTTCCACATGTACAATGACGGCACCCAGCTCTACCTCACTACCGCCTGTCTCAACCCCTCCACTGCCTCTGATTTGCACGCTGCTGGTCCGACATCCAATATTGGATAAGCAGAAATTTCCTGCAATTAAATATTGAGACGGCCAAAGCCATTGTCTTCGGTCCATGCCACAAACTCCGTTCCCTAGCCACGTCTGAGGCTGAGCCAGACCGTTCGCAACCTTGGTGTCCTAATTGACCCTGAGCTGAGCTTCCGACCCCCATATCCTCTCCATCACCAAGTCCGCCTACTTCCACCTCTGTAACATCACCCTTATCCACCTGTGCCAACTCAACTGCTGCTGAAACCCTCCTCCGTGCCCTTGTTACCTCTAGCTTCGACTATTCCGATGCTCTCCTGGCCAGCCTCCCACCTTGCACCCTTCGTAAACTTGAGTTCATCCAAAAGTCTGCTGCCCGTGTCGTAACACGCACAAAGTCCCGTTCACCCTTCACCCCTGAGCTCGCTGGCCTACACTGGCTCCTGGTCCGGCAATGCCTCGATTTAAAAATTCTTATCCTTGCTTTCAAATTCCTCTGTGGCCTCGCCCCTCCCTATCTCTGTAACCTCCTCCAGCCCTACAACCCTCCGAGATCTCTGCGCTCTTCTAGTTCTGGCCCCTTGCGTACCCTGATTTTCATTGCTCCACCATTGGCGGCCGTGCCTTCAGCTGCCCAGGCCCTAAGCTCTGGAATTCCCTCCCTAAACCTCTCCGCCTCTCTATCTTTCCCTCCTCCTTCAATAGGCTCCTTAAAACCTACCTCATCTGTTCTAGTATCTTCTTACGTGGCTCGGTGTCAAATTTTGTTTGCTAATGCTCCTGTGAAGCGCCTTGGGACATTTAACGACATTAAAGGCACTATATAAATACAAGTTGCTGTGGTTGCGACATTCTAACCACTTTTTGAGTAAAGAAGTTTCTCCTGAATTCCCTATTGAATTTATTGGTGATTATCTTATATTTATGTCCCCCAGTTTTGGTCTCTCCCCACAAGTGGAAACATCTTCTCTACCTCTACCCCATCAAACCCCTTCATAATTTTAAAGACCTCTATCAGGTCACCCTTCAGCCTTCTATTTTCTAGAGAAAAAGAGCCCCAGCCTGTTCAGCCTTTCCTGATAAGTATATCCTTTCAGTTCTGGTATCATCCTTGTAAATCCTTTTTGCACCTTCTCCAGTGCCTCTATATCCTTTTTATAATATGGAGACCAGAACTGTGCAGAGTACTACAAATGCAGTCTAACCAAGGTTCGATACAAGTTTAAAGTATCTTCTCTGCTTTTCAATTCTATCCCTCTAGAAATGAACCGCAGTGCTTTGTTTGCTATTTTTATGGCCTTATTAATATGCGTCGTTACTTTTAATGATTTGTGTATCTGTACCCCCGATCCCTTTGCTCCTCGACCACATTTAGACTCTTCTTTTCCAAGCAGTATGTGACGTCTTTATTCTTACCAAATGTAACACCTCACACTTACCTATATTGAAATTCATTTGCCATTTACGTACCCATTCTGCAAGTTTATTAATGTCTTCATGTATTTTATAGCAGCTGAGTGGGACAGACTGGATTGGTAATTAAAAGGAATGGGGAGTGAGCAGGAGAGTGGGATTAGACTGAGTGGGATATTAAAGGGTATGGGGAGTGAGCAGGAGAGTGGGATTAGACTGGGTGGGATATTAAAGGGTTTGGGGAGTGAGCAGGAGAGTGGGATTAGACTGGGTGGGACATTAAAGGGTTTGGGGAGTGAGCTGGAGAGTGGGATTAGACTGGGTAAAATATTAAAAGGTATGGGGAGTGAGCGGGAGAGTGGGATTAGACTGGGTGGGATATTAAAGGGTACGGGGAGTGAGCGGGAGAGTGGGATTAGACTGGGTGGGTTATTAAAGGGTATGGGGAGTGAGCAGGAGAGTGGGATAGACTGGGTGGGATATTAAAGGGTATGGGGAGTGAGCAGGACAGTGGGATTAGACTGGGTGGGATATTAAAGGGTATGGGGAGTGAGCAGGAGAGTGGGCTTAGTCTGAGTGGGATATTAAAGGGTATGGGGAGTGAGTAGGACAGTGGGTTTAGACTGGGTGGGATATTAAAGGGTATGGGGAGTGAGCAGGAGAGTGGGATTTGACTGGGTGGGATATTAAAGGGTGCGGGGAGTGAGCAGGAGAGTGGGATATTAAAGGGTTTGGGGAGTGAGCAGGAGAGTGGGATTAGACTGGGTGCGATATTAAAGGGTTTGGGGAGTGAGCAGGAGAGTGGGATTAGACTGGGTGGGATATTAAAGGGTACGGGGAGTGAGCAGGAGAGTGGGATTAGACTGGGTGGGATATTAAAGGGTATGGGGAGTGAACAGGAGAATGGGATTAGACTGGGTGGGATATTAAAGGGTATGAGGAGTGAGCGGGAGAGTGGGATTAGACTGGGTGGGATATTAAAGGGTTTGGGGAGTGAGCAGGAGAGTGGGATTAGACTGGGTGGGATATTAAAGGGTATGGGGAGTGAGCAGGAGAGTGGGATTAGACTGGGTGGGATATTAAAGGGTTTGGTGAGTAAGCAGGAGAATGGGATTAGACTGGGTGGGATATTAAAGGGTTTGGGGAGTGAACAGGAGAATGGGATTAGACTGGGTGGGATATTAAAGGGTACGGGGAGTGAGCAGGAGAGTGGGATTAGACTGGGTGAGATAGTAAAGGCTTTGGGGAGTGAGTAGGAGAGTGAGATTAGACTGGGTGGGATATTAAAGGGTATGGGGAGTGAGCAGGAGAGTGGGATTAGACTGGGTGGGATATTAAAGGGTTTGGGGAGTGAGCAGGAGAGTGGGATTAGACTGGGTGGGATATTAAAGGGTATGGGGAATAAGCAGGAGAGTGGCATTAGACTGGGTGGTATATTAAAGGGTATGGGGAGTGAGCAGGAGAGTGGGATTAGACTGGGTGAGATATTAAAGGGTATGGGGAGTGAGCAGGAGAGTGGGATTAGACTGGGTGAGATATTAAAGGGTATGTAGAGTGAGTGGGATATTGAGGGTATGGGAAGTGTGAGGAATGTGGGGTTAGACTGGGTGGGCTATTAAAATGCTGGTCAGACAAACGGCAGTCCCTCAGCTGCGGCTCAGTGGGTAGCACTCTCTGAGTCGGAAGGTTGTGGGTTCAAGTCGCATTCCAGAGACTTGAGCACATAATCTAGGGAGCGCTGCACTGTCGGAGGTGCCATCCATCGGATGAAATGTCATACTGAGGCCCCGTCTACCCTCTCAGGTGGACTTAAAAGATCCCGTGGCACTATTTTGAAGACAAGCAGGGGAGTGCTCCCCGGGGTCCTGGCCGATATTTATCCCTTGACCAACATCACTAAAACAGATACCCTGGTCATTGCTGTTTGTGGGAGCTTGCTGTGCGCAAATTGGCTGCCGCGTTTCTGACATTGCAACATTGCCTACACTTCAAAAGTATTTCACTGGCTGTAAAGTGCTTTGGGATGTCTTGAGGTTGTGAAAGGCGCTGTATAAAAGCGAGTTTCTCTCTCCCCGGGGTGGGGTCCCGGGTCTCTCTCCCCGGGGTGGGGGTCTCTCTCCAGGCGGTGACAGTGAGTGGTGCCACGTCCGGCACTCAGAGCCATTCCACCGCCACTTTAGGACGTGCTGAGGTTGTGAAAGGTGCTGTATAAATGCGAGTCTCTCTCTCTCAGCTGCCACACTCTGGGACTGTGAAGGTGGAGCAGAAACAGCTTGTGGCCTGAGCCCAGAATATAACAAACCTGTCCCAATATAATCTACCCAGCAACACATGATGGAGGGGCAGGGCGCAGCCTGATTGCTGTGCTTTCAGCGTCTGGCATGCTTGTGCAGTTTTGTGTTTCAATATTGAGAAAGGGCAGATAGTGAGTGAAATGATAAACGAAAGTAAAGGCAGTCTGATCCAGGGGGTTTCCAGGGAATGTTAGTCAGGAAGAGCCCGACTGGAAAATCCCCTACAGGTGGAGAATAACCGAGAGCAGGGGCCGGTCAGGGAGAGAGTCAGTGCGAGTGTTAGTGGACAGAGTTAACTGGGGGAGAGCAGCGGAAATCCAGCCTCTGCGCGAGGGGGATCCACCCGCTGTGCGAGGGGGATCCAGCCGCTGTGCGAGGGGGATCCAGCCGCTCTGAGAGATCCAGCCGCTGCGTGAGGGGGATCCAGCCGCTCCGAGAGAGATCCAGCCGCTGCGTGAGGGGGATCCAGCCGCTCTGAGGGGATCCAGCCGCACTAAAGATCCAGTCGCGCTGTGAGGGAGATCCAGTCGCTGTGAGGGAGATCCAGTCACGCTGTGAGGGGATCCAGTCGCACTGAAGATCCAGTCGCGCTGTGAGGGAGATCCAGTCACACTGTGAGGGAGATCCAGTCACGCTGTGAGGGAGATCCATCTGCCCTGAGGGAGATCCATCTGCCCTGAGGGGGATCCAGTCGCCCTGAGGGGGATCCAGTCGCACTGAGGGAGACCCAGTCAGCTGTGAGGGAAATCCAGTCGCGCTGTGAGGGAAATCCAGTCGCGTTGTGAGGGACATCCAGTCGCGCTGTGAGGGAGATCCAGTCGCGCTGTGAGGGAGATCCAGTCGCGCTGTGAGGGAGATCCAGTCGCGCTGTGAGGGAGACCCAGTCGCGCTGTGAGGGAGATCCAGTCGCGTTGTGAGGGAGATCCAGCCGCGCTGTGAGGGAGATCCAGTCGCGCTTTGAGAGAGATCCAGTCACGCTGTGAGGGAGATCCAGTCGCGCTGTGAGGGAGGTCCAGTCGCGCTGTGAGGGAGATCCAGTCGCGCTGTGAGGGAGATCCAGTCGCGCGGTGAGGGAGGTCCAGTCGCGCTGTGAGGGAGGTCCAGTCGCGCTGTGAGGGAGATCCAGTCGCGCGGTGAGGGAGATCCAGTCGCGCGGTGAGGGAGATCCAGTCGCGCGGTGAGGGAGGTCCAGTCGCGCTGTGAGGGAGATCCAGTCGCGCTGTGAGGGAGATCCAGTCGCGCGGTGAGGGAGGTCCAGTCGCGCTGTGAGGGAGATCCAGTCGCGCTGTGAGGGAGATCCAGTCGCGCGGTGAGGGAGATCCAGTCGCGCGGTGAGGGAGACCCAGTCGCGCTGTGAGGGAGATCCAGTCGCGCTCTGAGGGAGATCCAGTCGCGCTCTGAGGGAGATCCAGTCGCGCGGTGAGGGAGATCCAGTCGCGCGGTGAGGGAGACCCAGTCGCGCTGTGAGGGAGATCCAGTCGCGCGGTGAGGGAGATCCAGTCGCGCGGTGAGGGAGATCCAGTCGCGCGGTGAGGGAGATCCAGTCGCGCGGTGAGGGAGATCCAGTCGCGCTGTGAGGGAGATCCAGTCACGCTGTGAGGGAGATCCAGTCGCGCGGTGAGGGAGATCCAGTCGCGCTGAGGAAGATCCAGCCGCCGGGAGCCCGGGCTCACTCTCTCGCCCCGCTCAGTGCAGGAGCCCAGTCCCGGGCCCCCGACCCCCAGCCAACCAAACCCCGACCCCAGCCCCCCAAACCCCGACCCCCAGCCCCCCAAACCCCGACCCCCAGCCCCCCAAACCCCGACCCCCAGCCCCCCAAACCCCGACCCCCAGCCCCCAGCCCCCCAAACCCCGACCCCCAGCCCCCCAAACCCCGACCCCCAGCCCCATGAGCCTCCCGCCCGCCCCCCGGGCCCTGGGCCTGGCTCTGGCCCCCGCCCTCGCCCACCTGCTGCTCGGCCCGCTGCTGCCCCCGGCCTGGGTGCCGGCCGGCCTGGCCCTGGTGGTGCTGGGGGCCCTGGGCCTGAGCCTGAGCCTGGGGGCGGCGCTCGGCCCCCGCCGGGCCCTGGTGCTCCGCTACACGGCCTGCGCCTGCCTGCTGCCGCCGCTCTATGGCCGCGTCCGCCCGGCGCTGGGGCTGGAGCCGGGACCGGGCCCCCTCGGCCTCTCCTGGCCGCTCCTCCTGCTCGCACACGCCTGCTCGGCGCTGGCTCTCGGGGCCCTGGAGGCGCTGGGCCCGCGGCCTGGCTCCCCGCCGCCGCCACCCCCCGGCTCCCAGCCCCGGCCCTCGGCTCCCCGGATCATCGCCCGCCGCCTCCTCGCCCTCTCCCGGCCCGACCTGCTGCCGCTCGCCGGAGCCTTCGTCTTCCTGAGCCTGGCGGTGATCGGTGAGTGATCCGGAGTGAAGGGGGAGCGAGGGGGATCCGGAGTGAAGGGGGGATCCGGGGTGAAGGGGGAGTGAGGGGGATCCAGAGTGAAGGGAGAACTGGAGTAAACGGGAAGTGGAGTGGGATCTGGAGTAAAGGGGTGTGTAGGGGGATCCAGAGTGTGGGGGATCCGGAGTGTGGGGGAGCGAGGGGGATCCGGAGTGAAGGGGATCCAGAGCGAGGGGGATCCGGAGTGAGGGGTTCCAGAGTGAAGGGAATCCGGAGTGGAGGGGATCCGGAGTAAAGGGGGATCCGGAGTGTGGGGGAGCAAGGGGGATCCGGAGTGTGGGGGAGCAAGGGGGATTCGGAGTGTGGGGGAGCAAGGGGGATCCGGAGTGTGGGGGATCCGGAGTGTGGGGGAGCGAGGGGGATCCGGAGTGAAGGGGGATCCGGAGTGTGGGGGAGCAAGGGGGATCAGGAGTGTGGGGGAGCAAGGGGGATCAGGAGTGTGGGGGAGCAAGGGAGATCCAGAGTGTGGGGGATCCGGAGTGTGGGGGAGCGAGGGGGATCCGGAGTGAAGGGGGATCCGGAGTGTGGGGGAGTGAAGGGGATCCAGAGTGTGGGGGAGCAAGGAGGATCCGGAGTGTGGGGGAGCAAGGGGGATCCAGAGTGTGGGGGATCCGGAGTGTGGGGGAGCGAGGGGGATCCAGAGTGTGGGGGATCCGGAGTGTGGGGGAGCGAGGGGGATCCGGAGTGTGGGGGATCCGGAGTGTGGGGGAGTGAGGGGGATCCAGAGTGTGGGGGAGTGAGGGGGATCCAGAGTGTGGGGGAGTGAGGGGGATCCTGAGTGTGGGGGAGTGAGGGGGATCCAGAGTGTGGGGGAGTGAGGGGGATCCAGAGTGAGGGGGATCCAGAGTGTGGGGGAGTGAGGGGGATCCGGAGTGTGGGGGAGCAAGGGGGATCCGGAGTGTGGGGGAGCAAGGGGGATCCGGAGTGTGGGGGAGCAAGGGGGATCCGGAGTGAAGGGGGATCCGGAGTGTGGGGGAGCGAGGGGGATCCGGAGTGAAGGGGGATCCGGAGTGTGGGGGAGCAAGGGAGATCCAGAGTGTGGGGGATCCGGAGTGTGGGGGAGCGAGGGGGATCCGGAGTGAAGGGGGATCCGGAGTGTGGGGGAGTGAAGGGGATCCGGAGTGTGGGGGAGCAAGGGGGATCCGGAGTGTGGGGGAGCAAGGGGGATCCAGAGTGTGGGGGATCCGGAGTGTGGGGGAGCGAGGGGGATCCAGAGTGTGGGGGATCCGGAGTGTGGGGGAGCGAGGGGGATCCGGAGTGTGGGGGAGCAAGGGGGATCCAGAGTTTGGGGGATCCGGAGTGTGGGGGAGTGAGGGGGATCCGGAGTGAGGGGGATCCGGAGTGTGGGGG
>JASTWF010001265.1:0-96708 GCA_030390025.1 Squalus acanthias | reverse complement strand
ACACACACACAGTGTCACACGCTCACACACACACACACACACAAACGCTCACATACGAGGCCGATCTCGCCAGCCTTGGGGAGGCGAGTATGGAGGCGGGACGGCTGGGAAAATGGCAGAATTTGGGGGCGGGTGCCCAACCCGCCTCTGTGCCATCTTGCCAGGAGGTTGGGTAGCCGTCCCGCGCCGGGTCCCGTCCCCTTGGAGGCGGTAAGGGATTAAAGCCTATTAACCGCCTGTTAACAGCTAGTTAACAGGCAGAAAATAGATTCATCCCCTTTTAGCCCTCACAAGTGCGGGCTTCCCGAAGGCTCCAAACCCCGCCAGCTCAGCTCATCGAGTACTGGGTCTGTGGGGGGTGGGGGCGGCGGGGGGGGAGGTGGTGCGACAGTGCGGTGTGAAGGTGAGTGATGGGTGCAAGTGTGGAGAGATGAGTATCTGAGGTCAGTGCAAAGTGTTAGTAAAAGTGTACTTACCTTTGTTTCTTCCTGCAGGCTTCAATCGATGGGTATGCAGAGAGTCTCGGACCTCCGCGGTAGAGATGACAGATGGCCGTTGCATTCTTCGATGCAACAAGCATCTCATTTCTGCAAAATAAGAAGTTTGATGAGGTCTTGAATTCAAGACCTCATCAAACTGCAGAGAATGTCAGTGTTTGACAGCTTCACAGAGCTGTCCAACGATGACAATTCATTTGTATAAAATTTTTGACAGATGAAACGTCATCGTTTGACATTCTCTGTCACCGGCTTCCTCTTAATTGGCCTGCTCAGCCCGCTGGGCGGGCGCAACAAGGTCAATCAAGGGAAAATAGCGTGGGTTGGCCAGAAGTTGATGGGGGCGGGACTGAAACTCGACAAGTGGGAGTCCCGCCTCCAAAGCGCCCCCATTGGCAAAATCACCCCCGTAGTTATAAACACACACTCACACAGTCACACAGTCACAGTCACAGTCACACAGTCACACAGTCACACAGTCACAGTCACAGTCACACAGTCACAGTCACACACTCACACAGTCAGTCACACAGTCACAGTCACACACACACACAGTCAGTCACACAGTCACACAGTCACAGTCACACAGTCACAGTCACAGTCACACACTCACACAGCCACAGTCACACAGTCACAGTCACACAGTCACAGTCACACAGTCACACAGTCGCACATTCACACAGTCACAGTCACAGTCACACACTCACACAGTCACACAGTCACAGTCACACAGTCACAGTCACACACACACACAGAGTCAGTCACACAGTCACACAGTCACAGTCACACAGTCACAGTCACAGAGTCACAGTCACAGTCACACAGTCACACTCACACAGTCACACTCACACACTCACACAGTCAGTCACACAGTCACAGTCACACACACACACACAGTCAGTCACACACTCACACAGTCACAGTCACAGTCACACAGTCACAGTCACACACTCACACAGTCAGTCACACAGTCACAGTCACACACACACACACACAGTCACACAGTCACAGTCACACAGTCACAGTCACACAGTCACAGAGTCACAGTCACAGTCACACAGTCACAGTCACACACTCACACAGTCACAGTCACAGTCACACAGTCACACTCACACAGTCACACAGTCACACACACACACAGTCACAGTCACACACAGTCACAGTCACACAGTCACACACTCACACAGTCACAGTCACAGTCACACATTCACACAGTCAGTCACACAGTCACAGTCACACACACACACACTCACACAGTCACAGTCACACAGTCACAGTCACACACTCACACAGTCAGTCACACAGTCACAGTCACACACACACACAGTCACACAGTCACAGTCACACAGTCACACATTCACACAGTCACAGTCACACACTCACACAGTCACAGTCACACACTCACACAGTCACAGTCACACCGTCACAGTCACACAGTCACAGTCACACAGTCACAGTCACACACACAGATCCTGTTGGGTGGCGCTGAGCTCCGGGTTGAGCACTGGCTCCCTCTGCTGGTTGATGTGAATATAAGAGGTGAACTGGTTTTGTCTTTCAGTTCATCGGGAGTTCATCAGGTCCTTTCTCAGGCTTTGGTCAGCTGTTAGGGTGTGTGCAGTGTCACCTCTGACTCACGCACTCCCCGCTATCATTCGCTATTCATGTCTATATATGTACCTAGCTCAATAGCTATCACCCATCTATTTTTCTCTCTATCGATCCATCGAACTATCAATATTCCTTTCGAAATATCATTGGGCATTTATTAGTTAGGTCCCTTCAGAGAGATGTTAAGAGTTAACCCGTAAGAATATTTCCAATTTACAGAATCGCCCCTCCCTATCTCTGTAACCTCCTCCAGGCTCTACACCCCTCCCTATCTCTGTAACCTCCTCCAGCCCTACACCCCTCCCTATCTCTGTAATCTCCTCCAGCCCCTACAACCCTCCCTATCTCTGTAATCTCCTCCAGCCCCTACAACCCTCCCTATCTCTGTAACCTCCTCCAGCCCCTACATCCCTCCCTATCTCTGTAACCTCCTCCAGCCCCTACACCCCTCCCTATCTCTGTAATCTCCTCCAGCTCCTACACCCCTCCCTATCTCTGTAATCTCCTCCAGCTCCTACAACCCTCCCTATCTCTGTAACCTCCTCCAGCCACTACACCCCTCCCTATCTCTGTAACCTCCTCCAGCCCCTACAACCCTCCCTATCTCTGTAATCTCCTCCAGCTCCTACAACCCTCCCTATCTCTGTAACCTCCTCCAGCCACTACACCCCTCCCTATCTCTGTAACCTCCTCCAGCCCTACACCCCTCCCTATCTCTGTAATCTCCTCCAGCTCCTACAACCCTCCCTATCTCTGTAACCTCCTCCAGCCACTACACCCCTCCCTATCTCTGTAACCTCCTCCAGCCCCTACAACCCTCCCTATCTCTGTAACCGCCTCCAGCCCCTACACCCCTCCCTATCTCTGTAACCTCCTCCAGCCCCTACAACCCTCCCTATCTCTGTAACCTCCTCCAGCCCCTACAACCTTCCCTATCTCTGTAACATCCTCCAGCCCCCTACAACCATCCCTAACTCTGTAACCTCCTGCAGCCCCGACAACCCTCCCTATCTCTGTAGCCTCCTCCAGCCCCGACACCCCTCCCTATCTCTGTAACCGCCTCCAGCCCCCTACACCCCTCCCTATCTCTGTAACCTCCCCCAGCCCCTACAACCCACGCTATCTCTGTCACCTCCTCCAGCTCCTACACCCCTCCCCATCTCTGTAACCTCCTCCAGCCCCTACAACCCTCCCTATCTCTGTAACCTCCTCCAGTCCCTACACCCCTCCCTATCTCTGTAAAATCCTCCAGCCCCTACACCCCTCCCTATCTCTGTAACCTCCTCCAGCCCGTACAACACTCCCTTTCTCTGTAACCTCTTCCAGCCCGTACAACACTCCCTATCTCTGTAACCTCCTCCAGCCCCTACACCCCTCCCTATCTCTGTAACCTCCTCCAGCCCCCTAAAGCCTCCCTATCTCTGTAACCTCCTCCAGCCCCTACAACCCTCCCTATCTCTGTAACCTCCTCCAGCCCCTACACCCCTCCCTGTCTCTGTAACCTCCTCCAGCCCCTGCACCCCTCCCTATCTCTGTAACCTCCTCCAGCCCCCTAAACCCTCCCTATCTCTGTAAACTCCACCAGCCCCTACACGCCTCCCTATCTCTGTAACCCCTTCCAGCCCTACACACCTCCCAATCTCTGTAACCTCCTCCAGCCCCTACAACCCTCCCTATCTCTGTAACCTCCTCCAGAACATACACCCATCCCTATCTCTGTAAACTTCTCAAGCGCCTACAACCCTCCCGATCTCTGTAACCTCCTCCAGCCCCTACACACCTCCCTATCTCTGTAACCTCCTCCTGCCCCTACACACCTCCCTATCTCTGTTACCTCCTCCAGCCCTACACCACTCACTATCATTGTAACATCCTCCAGCCCTACAACACTCCCTATCTCTATAACCTCCTCCACCCCTACAACCATCGCTATCTCTGTAACCTCCTCCAGCCCCTACTACGCTCCCTATCTCTGTAACCTCCTCCAGCCACTACCCCCCTCCCTATCTCTGTAACCTCCTCCAGCCCCTACAACCCTCCCTATCTCTTTAACATCCACCAGCTCCCTACAACCCTCCCGATCTCTGTAACCTCCTCCAGCCCCTACACCCCTCCCAATCTCGGTAATCAACTCCAGCCCCTAATGCCCTCCCTATCTCTGTAACCTGGTACAGCACCTACACCACACCCTATCACTGCAACCTCCTCCAGCCCTACACCACTCCATATCTCTGTAACCTCCTCCAGCCCCAACAACCCTCCCTATCTCTGTAACATCCTCCAGCCCCTACAACCCTCAATATCTCTGTAACCTCCCCCAGCCCCTACTCCCCTCCCTATCTCTGTAACCTCCTCCAGCCCCTACACCACTCCCTATCTCTGTAACCTCCTCCAGCCCCTACACGCCTCCCTATCTCTGTAACCTCCCCCAGCCCCTACACCCCTCCCTATCTCTGTAACCTCCTCCGGCCCTACACCCCTCCCCATCTCTGTTACCTCCTCCAGGCCCTACACCCATCCCTATCTCTTTAACCCACTCCAGCCCCAACACCACTCCCTATCTCTGTAACCTCCTCCAGCCTACGCCCCTCCCTATCTCTGTAACCTCCTCCAGCCCCTACACACCTCCCTATCTCTTTAACCCACTCCAGCCCCTACAACCCTCCCTATCTCTGTAACCTACTCCAGCCCCGACAACCCTCCCTATCTCTGTAACCTCCTGCAGCCCCTACACACCTCCGTATCTCTGTAACCGCCTCCAGACCCTACACCCTCCTTATCTCTGTAACCTCCTCCAGCCCCTACACCCCTCCCTATCTCTGTAACCTCCTGCAGCCCCTACAACCCTCCCGATCTCTGTAATCTCCTCCAGCCCTACAACCCTCCCTATCTCTTTAAACTCCTCCAGCCCCTACACCCCTCCCTATCTCTGTAACCTCCTCCAGCCCCTACACCCCTCCCTATCTCTGTAACCTCCACCAGTCCCTACACCCCTCCCTATCTCTGTAACCTCCACCAGCCCCTACACCCCTTCCTATCTCTGTATCCTCCTCCAGCGCCTACACCACTCCTTATCTCTGTTAGCTCCTCCAGCCCCTACACCCCTGCCTATCTCTGTAACCTCCTCCAGCACCTACACCCCTCCCTATCTCTGTAACCTCCACCAGCCCCTACACCCCTTCCTATCTCTGTAACCTCCTCCAGCCCCTACAGCCCTCCCGATCTCTGTAACCTCCTCCAGCCCCTACACCCCTCCATATCTCTGTAACCTCCGCCATCCCCAACACCCCTCCCTATCTCTGTAACCTCCTCCAGCCCCTACACCCCTCCCTATCTCTGTAACCTCCTCCAGTCCCTACACCCCTCCCTATCTCTGTAACCTCCTCCAGCCCTACAACCCTCCCTATCTCTGTAGACTCCTCCAGTCCCCTACACTCCTCCCTATCTCTGTAATCTCCTCCAGCCCCTACACCACTCCCTATCTCTGTAACCACCTCCAGCCCTACACCCCTCCCTATCTCTGTAACCTCCTCCAGTCCCTACACCCCTCCCTATCTCTGTAACCTCCTCCAGCCCTACAACCCTCCCTATCTCTGTAGCCTCCTCCAGTCCCCTACACCCCTCCCTATCTCTGTAACCTCCACCAGTCCCTACACCCCTCCCTATCTCTGTAACCTCCACCAGCCCCTACACCCCTTCCTATCTCTGTATCCTCCTCCAGCGCCTACACCACTCCTTATCTCTGTTAGCTCCTCCAGCCCCTACACCACTCCCTATCTCTGTAACCACCTCCAGTCCCCTACACTCCTCCCTATCTCTGTAACCTCCTCCAGCCCGTAGAACCCTCCCTATCTCTGTAACCTCCTCCAGCCCTACAACCCTCCCTATCTCTGTAGCCTCCTCCAGTCCCCTACACCCCTCCCTATCTCTGTAACCTCCTCCAGCCCTACAACCCTCCCTATCTCTGTAGCCTCCTCCAGTCCCCTACACTCCTCCCTATCTCTGTAATCTCCTCCAGCCCCTACACCACTCCCTATCTCTGTAACCACCTCCAGCCCTACACCCCTCCCTATCTCTGTTACCTCCTCCAGGCCCTACACCCCTCCCTCTCTCTTCAACCCACTCCAGCCCCAACACCACTCCCTATCTCTGCAACCTCCTCCAGCCTACGCCCCTCCCTATCTCTGTAACCTCCTCCAGCCCCTACACACCTCCCTATCTCTTTAACCCACTCCAGCCCCTACAACCCTCCCTATCTCTGTAACCTACTCCAGCCCCGACAACCCTCCCTATCTCTGTAACCTCCTGCAGCCCCTACACCCCTCCGTATCTCTGTAACCGCCTCCAGACCCTACACACTCCTTATCTCTGTAACCTCCTCCAGCCCCTACACCCCTCCCTATCTCTGTAACCTCCTGCAGCCCCTACAACCCTCCCGATCTCTGTAATTTCCTCCAGCCCTACAACCCTCCCTATCTCTTTAAACTCCTCCAGCCCCTACAACCCTCCCTATCTCTGTAACCTCCACCAGCCCCTACACCCCTTCCTATCTCTGTAACCTCCTCATGCCCCTACAGCCCTCCCGATCTCTGT
This sequence comes from Squalus acanthias, assembly GCA_030390025.1. Classification (NCBI taxonomy): domain Eukaryota; kingdom Metazoa; phylum Chordata; class Chondrichthyes; order Squaliformes; family Squalidae; genus Squalus; species Squalus acanthias. Next base: position 90,007 of record JASTWF010001265.1, on the reverse strand, counting down.
AACCTCCTCCAGCCCCTACACCCCTCCCTATCTCTGTAACCTCCGCCATCCCCTACACCCCTCCCTATCTCTGTAACCTCCTCCAGCCCCCACACCACTCCCTATCTCTGTAACCTCCTCCAGCCCCTACAACCCTCCCTATCTCTGTAACCTCCTCCAGACCTACAAACCTTCCTATCTCTGTAACCTCCTCCAGCCCCTACAACCCTCCCTATCTCTGTAACCTCCTCCAGCCCCTACACCCCTCCCTATCTCTGTAACCTCCTCCAGTCCCCTCCACCCCTCCCTATCTCTGTAACCTCCTCCAGCCCCTACACCCCTCCCTATCTCTGTAACCTCCTCCAGTCCCCTCCACCCCTCCCTATCTCTGTAACCTCCTCCAGCCCTACAACCCTCCCTATCTCTTTAAACTCCTCCAGCCCCTACAACCCTCCCTATCTCTGTAACCTCCACCAGCCCCTACACCCCTTCCTATCTCTGTAACCTCCTCCTGCCCCTACAGCCCTCCCGATCTCTGTAACCTCCTCCAGCCCCTACACCCCTCCCTATCTCTGTAACCTCCGCCATCCCCTACACCCCTCCCTATCTCTGTAACCTCCTCCAGCCCCCACACCACTCCCTATCTCTGTAACCTCCTCCAGCCCCTACAACCCTCCCTATCTCTGTAACCTCCTCCAGACCTACAAACCTTCCTATCTCTGTAACCTCCTCCAGCCCCTACAACCCTCCCTATCTCTGTAACCTCCTCCAGCCCCTACACCCCTCCCTATCTCTGTAACCTCCTCCAGTCCCCTCCACCCCTCCCTATCTCTGTAACCTCCTCCAGCCCCTACACCCCTCCCTATCTCTGTAACCTCCTCCAGTCCCCTCCACCCCTCCCTATCTCTGTAACCTCCTCCAGCCCCTACAACCCTCCCTATCTCTGTAACCTCCTCCAGTCCCTAAACCCCTCCCTATCTCTGTAACCTCCTCCAGCCCTACAACCCTCCCTATCTCTGTAGCCTCCTCCAGTCCCCTACACTCCTCCCTATCTCTGTAATCTCCTCCAGCCCCTACACCGCTCCCTATCTCTGTAACCTCCTCCAGACCCTTGTAAGGGATTCTGACCCTGCGTGTCTCGCAGCCTGTGAGATTCACGCGGCTCTGTGCAGCCTGTATGTCAGTGCGGGTCTAGGCCTTGTTGCCTGTTCTGGTCTCCAGCCAGTCTGGGAACACTAGACACACCTGTGAGTGGTTCGAATCACTCTCCCTTACGGTTCTAGACACTGGACTTAGATGCGAGAGCAGTAATGGAGATGAAACTCATGTAGACTCGGTTTGAATGGTACGAAATGGAAAATCTTTATTGCATGATACTTAAGATTATGAAATACATGTCATAAGCACAGATTAATGACAGTACAATCTTACAAGCAGTTATATAGTCGATCTTAGGGAAACGAGGAACGAACGGCACAAAGTAAATAGGGGCACACATTACAAATATCCTTAATCCTTAAACCCTCCCCTATCAATATCTATCCTAAACTAGATTCGTAGGATTTCGAGACTCATGCTCACCACTCGTGATAACTCGGAGAAATTCCGAATAGCTGATCGGATGTTTTTCACCGCAGCACCCACGTGTCGGTCAGGAGATCTCCTGGTCCCACTTGTTTACTTGCTTCTGCTGCTCCGGCTAGCAGGCTGGAACGTCTGCTGTGATGAAGATCTGTATTGGTGGCTTTCACATTCCAGTTACTTTGGGCACAGTCCAGTTATCATCGATGCAATATGTTTCGTTATAAGTTCGAAGAAGTCTTCCTGGCGAGGAAACTTGGCTAATCGACCTACAGGCGCGGTCGGGATTTACTGACCGTGGCGATGGATATGGTCTTCCTCTCTTCTCATCTCATCTCATCTCATCTCTTCTCGGGCCTTTTGGTTCCGATACCGGTTACCAATATAGGTCTTCGTTACGCGACACGAGGTAGATCCGAACGGATCAGAAAGTTCAACAGTCTTTTCAGAAGAGACAACAGGCAAGCAGAAGCCCAACTACGAGTACACAGGAGCAGCCACGAGGTTACGAATCGACCGGATAAGAGCACAGGAGCAGCCACGATGATAAGAGCAGCAAGAGAAAGATGGACGGTTTGGAGCCTGCAATTATAGTGCAAAATCTTCCGTTTCCCGCCCAACTATAATGTCCATTCTTTTGTTTAGGGTCTGGCGCTCAAATGTCTTGTATGGGTGATCTCCGTTCTTAATGGGTTTCGGGGCTACTCGTAAATGTCTGAGTACCTGTTAATATTTCTCCCATTGTTAAATCGGTCGGTAATCTCCCTGGAGGGGTTTGGGGCTTCCAAGTGTCCTGTATAACTACCTGCTAACGGCTCTCTCATCGTAGAGTCGTTGGGATTTTACATATTAATGTCTTTTGGATGGGCCCTTGATTACTCGGTACAATGGCTTTCCTTTGTACCTGGGAGACCGATTTCAGTATCTATGTGTATACTGCAAACCCATAATGTCTCGTGTATTATCTTCACTGTGCTGAATCTTAATCGATCTTGCACAAATGTTTATTGGAACGCCATCTTGTCTGCCTGTTGAAAAGTCTAGAATGTTCTGTCACGAGGTGCGGCGGCCATTTTACAGGCTGCTTGTGTCCACTTTAAACCTGCCAGCATTCTACTGAAATAAACGCTGTTTGAACGAAACTCTGTGTTTTCTCCTTATTAATAAAATCGCGATATATTGCGAATTCTACAGTCCCTCCTGTTGATGCGAATAACTCCGCTTATCGTATCAAAAATCATAGTGGTGAGCAATATTATCTCGATTTCTCTCCGAATCCAGCAAATTAATCCCATAATTTTAATTTAGCTAGGGTCTCTGTGTCGTCCTCATTTCCCAAGAAAATTACATTTTATATCACCGTAGGCATTATTTGCCCTTAAACTTACACCACTTGTTTTCCTTCCCGGCGTAACCAGGCCGATGCCTCTCGTATCACCTGTATATTCATCTTTTATTCAGGGAAAGGAAAAACAAAACCCAAAACCAAACAATCATTTTTAACTGTAACACCATCACCAAAATAATCAACACCAACTCTTAAAACATGTCGAGTTCCCAACGTATTTACAATCTCTGAAAATCATCATCGAGTACAAACTTCCGCGGCGCACGTGGCGAGCGGGGGTGACGCCATTTTCCGATCACACGGTGCTTTCATCGTGCACGCGCACGTAACGTTCTCGCCACTCTCCCGTGTTTTCATGCTTGGTGAGGCGCTTGTCTCTTTTACAATGTACGACCAATAGGTACACTACAATAAACACTTGACATACGACTAAAATGTGGGAGGCTATTCTGATCCATGAAGGCACTTCAATATTAGTGAACAGATTCCACCACGGTGGAACTACTATATCCAAAATGTCTGTTCCTATTTCGACAGTTTTCTGTTCTAATGTGTAAAAATGTTTCTATGACACCGTGACGGCTTTTAAAAGCTTGGTGAGGTGTTCAGGGAGAGGGGGAATGAGGTATCCAAAATGCGCGACGAATCGCTGCAAGTCGGTGAAATTCTCTTTTACTGTGAGATGAACAGTGGATGGTTCAGGGATTGGGATAATTCGCTGTTGTGCTACTTGAACTTCCGCCCTGGGTTTAAAACAGAAACTGCTGTCACTCACCGGACACCGGCTACGGTTTCCATGCTGGTAGTGTTGCGCTGCAGTGGTAACACAATATGTTCCACCCCCGATGTATGCTACCTGCGGAGGCACATGATCTTGTGCCATTGCCTCCATGGTGCAATTCATGGACTTGGCGCCAGTCGTTCTGAACCCGCACTGTGGTGTTAAAAAGGCATTCAAGTGCTGGGGGCACAGTATTATGTGTGCTCCCCTGCCACGACAACCAGAGAGATCTGTACCTGTCATCGTTTGCTCCCAGCGGATGACGTAAGGTGGAACCGCTGCATAACGAATGTGGGCTCCCCCCTGAATGACACCAATGTTCTCTACCCGATACACCGGGGCGGGCTTTGCTGTGTCGCCCAAAACCGGCATACGTAATACTATTCCCATAATAGTATGGTTTGATCGTCCGCAGTCCACGGGGACTGGGTAAGCTTCTGAAGCTAGCCTGAGCTGGCATGGACTTAATGCGTTCTGAAAAGGGTGGAGCGCCCGCAGGTGTTTGTTACTTATCCAGGACGGAACCAAACCTTGTTTTAAATCCTCCAAATTACTGCGGCCCTTGCCCAGTAACCACGCCCCGTAAAGCACGCACACCTCGTTCTGCGCAGCTTGATCGGATGCATTCCGATCTTCCCTAATCAGGGCATTTACCGTCTTTGCATGTTTCTCCAACTCTGCTATAATTTCCTTTAAATGGAGAGTCATGGCTTGGTCCTCGTGTAAACCTGACCCTACCACTTTATTCTCATCTGTTAGAATGTCTTTTAATTGTGTCTTTAAACCATTAATCTGGGTCTGCAGCTCCACACTGTCTAGAGCGTTGACCACAGATGTACCTGTGTTAAAAGCAGTGAACGCATCGTTCACCAAACCCCTTCTTTGCCTCCCTGCTTGATTCAGAACTTCCTGTGGTGCGGTGTATAAACTTGTTTTATCAATTTCCGCGAAATCGAATTCGTAAAATTGTCTGAACATCTTGGTCAACAGGACCTGGTACAACTGTTCCGTCTTTTTGGGGCACCACTCTGGTAACCGCACCTCAGTGAGATTTAAAATCACCGAGGCCACCGCGTAATGTACCCCCTGAAATAGTATCTGGTCTGTGGGGACCAGTACCAAACCATTCCCGGGTCCCTTACTAGTTTTAGGGCACCCTTCTTCCTCAGCTAGAACCACCGGAATCGTGGGCGGGGCTTTGCGTGGGCGCGTAATGAGCTCAGTGGCATTTACTGGGATCGGGGAGAATGGGGCTCCGCACCCCCTGGTGCTCGCATCCCACCTCATCCCCTGTCCGTTATCCTGCCATTGATTAATAAAAAATATGGAGATGCCTTTGGGGCAAACGTACTTTGACCCCCACATACATACATAAATTCCCTCATCCGGTTCCCACCATTTGTCCCAACAGACTTTCACTTGTCCGTCTGTCCCCGTAATTGTCCGATGGGTATTATTACCCAGTCGTTCCCACTCGACCGAAGAGTTCCTCATAGTTTTGCTCAGCTTTCGCAGCCACCACCATCGGCTCAATGGGACCTTCCCACTACAAGTCAAACAAATCCGTTTGCCGACGGTGACGCTGATCCTGGGTGCGATGATCCTTACTTTGGGGCACAGTAAAGAAGTCTCTTTGTAGGCAAACCCCGATGTGCTGGAATACTCCGTTGAGTTCGTTCCCAGCCATCCTGGCCACCTTCCCTTGTGGAAATAGGTGCTGGTCTCCTCTGCCTCCCGTCTTCCGGTCCCATCCACCGCGATGGGGGCCGTGTCCCCGGAACATCCAAACACCACGACATCCTTGGTGCGGCCTCGATAGGCCAATCCACATCCGATTGCCGCGAGCAATACTAGAATTCGTTCCATCCTTCCTTGGTTCCTGTGATCAGATAGAATGAGGTAGCCAGCCTCGCAAGAGTCTCTGGCTTTTGTGAAGGGTGAGCGGGTCCCCTGACCTCGCCTCACGTAAACTTCAACGTTCGCTGAATAAACTTCAACTAAACCTATCTTTAAAGCTCCCATCATTTTATCGTTTTCTGTTAAAAACACTACAATCTTAACCTTATTAAAACTATAAACTTAACCTTGAACTATTAACTTAAAACTTAACCTTGAACTATAAACTTAAAACTTAGAACTATAACTATACAGTGCCGCCCGTTCTCAGGGCGGCCCCTTTAAATTCTGAGAAGGCTGCTGCGAGCTCTTCCCGACGGTGGGAGGGCACTGACCCTTCCCTCTGATCTGCCGCAGCCTGTTGCTGCACTGACCCTTCCCTCTGATCTGCCGCAGCCTGTTACTGCTGCAATGTGGCCGGTCTGTATCTGGGTTATCTTAACCTTAAATTTTCGCCTTGGGGCAGTCTGGGGACATGACCACATCCTCCTGGGTTGGGGTTCTCTACTTGACCTACGGGGAGTTGCTATGGGCGGGGTTTCCGTGACGGACGGACCGGGTTCCGAGACTTCCATCGGGATGACCTGGGGTTCCATCACAGTCGCTGGCTCCGCCTCCGCTGACTCCGCCTCCCTAACCTCGGGGCTGGCAGTTCGTGGCTCCGCCCTGCTTGGCCCAGCAGGCGGCCCTTCACTCGTGATCTCTGCCTCCCCCAAGGACGGGACGTTCAAAGCGGGCGGCCACATCTCTGGGAGCCACACCGGTACTCTCTGTGCTCCCATAGCGGCTGGCCCTGCCTCCCCTAGCTCCTCCCTCCTGTCTTCGGGACCTGCAGCTCGTGTGTCCACCCTGTGTGGATCTCTGCCTGCAGCCCCCGTCCCCTCCATATCGTAAAAGGGACCGTTCCTCCGAAACCACCCGTCGTCATCACTATCCTCATCTGCACTATCCTCATCAGACCCGGGTACCCTGAATTCTTCCTCATCTAACCCCCAATTCCAGAAAAACGCTGCATGATCGTCCGGGATGTCCCTTCCCCTGATGCAAGCTGCTATGCCTGCCTGTGTGCCTTGTGGTCCTACCTGGGGCTGTGCTTTCCCACTGGCGGGATTTACCCCTGTAGTTTTCCCTTGCGCACCTGGCTGGTACAGTTTGCATTGGTTTACATCCTCATACTCCCGGCTTTTGGCTACCCTGTAGGCTGCTTTTATCTCACTAAGCTGCGCTTCTAGCCTGAGCACGTCTAACTTTCCCATTGATCGGGCGTTCTCCTCCCGCAGGGCCTGCTCTCTTAGCTGCCCTTCCAGCCCATCTATTTTCCCTATTAAGCGGGCGTTCTCCTCCCGCAAGGCCTGCTCTTTTAACCTGGCCTCCTCACCGCAGACCCCCTCCTGTGCGTGTCTTTTAAAAGGACACAGGTAGGCAGGCTGCGTGGGCTCTAGTCATTGGGTACTATTAGACGGTCCTGCGACACCTACGGGGCCGGTTGCGACCGCCACCTGTCCACGCGCATTCAAGACCAGCTTGCGCATGGCTCCTAACACTGCTTCGAGGTCGTCAGGAGGGGTGGGAGCACTAGCTTCCCTGGCCGGGGCAGGCGCCTGGGCTCGGACCGCGGGATTTTTATCCTTGGAATCCTTCCAAGGGTTCCTGCAATGCTTGCGCCAGTGCCCTGTCTTCCCACACCCGTAACAAGCATTACTTGCCTGTGGGGCGCGATTACCCTCCTGATGCCACTCTCTTTGATACAACACGGGGCATAGTGGTTAGCACTGGTGCCTCACAGCGCCAGAGACCCGGGTTCGAATCTGACCTCGGGTGACTGTCTGTGTGGAGTTTGCACATTCTCCCCGTGTCTGCGTGGGTTTCCTCCGGGTGCTCCGGTTTCCTCCCACAGTCCAAAAATGTGTGGGTTAGGTTGATTTGGCTATGATAAATTGACCCTTAGTGTTAGGGGGGATTAAATATGTGGGGTTATGGGGATAGGATGGGATATGTTAGGGGGAATTAAATACGTGGGGTTACGGGGGTAGGGTGGGATATGTGTACTGTGGGGATTAAAGCAGGGACAGGGTACTGGATTTGGATGATCAGCCATGATCGTATTGAATGGCGGAGCAGGCTCGACGGGCCGAATGGCCTACTCCTGCTCCTAGATTCTATGTTTCTATGTTTCTATGATACGGGGCTGCGGGTCGTACCTCATGTACTCTTCCCTTAAGGGGACGTGTTGCCATACCCCTTATATTGCGATAACCTAACGTGAGTCGATTCAAGACCGACTCTTCCGTAATGTTGGGGTCATTGGGATCAAACCATGCTTTTGCCTGCTCTCTGACGGCTGGTAAACTGTTGGCTATTATGCACCTAAGCCAATGAGTTAAAGCGGTGCCTTCCACATCTTCGCGCTCGGGCGCACCTAGGCAGCTGCGCTCATATACTGGCCACAGCCTGTCGGCAAAAACCTTCGGGGGTTCTCCCTCCATCTGCACTGTCTGTCCCACTCTAGCAAACGGACCTTCGTCGTTCGCCCCCAACACTTCCAGGACCTCATTCTTTAATTCCTCATAACTCTTGGTTCCCCTCTTGCTCTCGCCTGAGAGACACTGAAGGACCGAGCTGTCTAATGAGAACAGCAGCATTTTTGCTGTCTCCCCATCATCGCAGCCGTTAATGGCTGCGGCTTGCTCAACTTCTCTGAAATGTACGGAAGGGTCGTCTGCCTCGGTCAGCTTCCGTACGTGATTTATCATAGCTCTCAGCTGATGTGAACTGTGAGGCAACACCAGCTGTCCGAGGAGATCCCCCGGTTCTTCCCCACCGTTTCTGCTTGGGCCCCTTTTAATACCCGTTACTGGATACAATGATCCCTTTCCTACTTCTTTTTCAATGGGCTCTTTTGTTTCTTCCATTGCTTCCTCCCTAACCCAGGTTTCTGAATAGCTGGGTGGCGCGGAGGGCGCAGTGGCTACTACTTCTTCTGCTTTACTTGGTGGGGATTTTCTAAATCTCTCATTTACTAGCGGCTGGTGTGCCGACGGATTGATAAGGCACACCATGCCGTTCGCATTGTTCACGGCCTTTTTGAGGTGCTCTATCTCCCTTTGGCAGGCGCTATGATCGGCTCCCTGAAACTTATCCTCAAGGGCCAACTTATATGCCGCCCTAACCCCCGTTAAGCTCTCTTCTTGAGTTCTTATCTGGGCAGCTTGGCGGTTACATCTTTCCTTTAACCTGCTCTCATTCAATTTTGCCTCAGTGACCTGGCACTCGAGATAATCTATCCTTGTTTTAAGGTGACTGGAGACTTCCTGGCTTTCTTGGTGTAACTCATTTAAATTCTTAATGAGCACCTCCCCTCCAGAAACCTTCTCATCCATTTCTCCCTCTAAATGACTGATTCGAGCTACTAGCGCTGTAATGGTCTGGTTTGAAATCTGAACCTGCCTTTTGTAACACATAAGCCAGACTGCTTTCTCAAGTGTCTTTCTATGTTCTTTACTATCTGTCCACCTTTCAGCTGCCTCTAGTGGGCTCTTATCCGCTAACAATTCACTTATCCATTTCTTAGTTAGATTAACCTTTCCAAACACATAATCCGCTATCTTTTCCTGCATAACATTTCGTACAGTCATTCCAAAATCTAACACACTACCCTCTCGCTGCCAGTGTCCTGCCGCGGTCGCCATTTTCTGTAAGGGATTCTGACCCTGCGTGTCTCGCAGCCTGTGAGATTCACGCGGCTCTGTGCAGCCTGTATGTCAGTGCGGGTCTAGGCCTTGTTGCCTGTTCTGGTCTCCAGCCAGTCTGGGAACACTAGACACACCTGTGAGTGGTTCGAATCACTCTCCCTTACGGTTCTAGACACTGGACTTAGATGCGAGAGCAGTAATGGAGATGAAACTCATGTAGACTCGGTTTGAATGGTACGAAATGGAAAATCTTTATTGCATGATACTTAAGATTATGAAATACATGTCATAAGCACAGATTAATGACAGTACAATCTTACAAGCAGTTATATAGTCGATCTTAGGGAAACGAGGAACGAACGGCACAAAGTAAATAGGGGCACACATTACAAATATCCTTAATCCTTAAACCCTCCCCTATCAATATCTATCCTAAACTAGATTCGTAGGATTTCGAGACTCATGCTCACCACTCGTGATAACTCGGAGAAATTCCGAATAGCTGATCGGATGTTTTTCACCGCAGCACCCACGTGTCGGTCAGGAGATCTCCTGGTCCCACTTGTTTACTTGCTTCTGCTGCTCCGGCTAGCAGGCTGGAACGTCTGCTGTGATGAAGATCTGTATTGGTGGCTTTCACATTCCAGTTACTTTGGGCACAGTCCAGTTATCATCGATGCAATATGTTTCGTTATAAGTTCGAAGAAGTCTTCCTGGCGAGGAAAACTTGGCTAATCGACCTACAGGCGCGGTCGGGATTTACTGACCGTGGCGATGGATATGGTCTTCCTCTCTTCTCATCTCATCTCATCTCATCTCTTCTCGGGCCTTTTGGTTCCGATACCGGTTACCAATATAGGTCTTCGTTACGCGACACGAGGTAGATCCGAACGGATCAGAAAGTTCAACAGTCTTTTCAGAAGAGACAACAGGCAAGCAGAAGCCCAACTACGAGTACACAGGAGCAGCCACGAGGTTACGAATCGACCGGATAAGAGCACAGGAGCAGCCACGATGATAAGAGCAGCAAGAGAAAGATGGACGGTTTGGAGCCTGCAATTATAGTGCAAAATCTTCCGTTTCCCGCCCAACTATAATGTCCATTCTTTTGTTTAGGGTCTGGCGCTCAAATGTCTTGTATGGGTGATCTCCGTTCTTAATGGGTTTCGGGGCTACTCGTAAATGTCTGAGTACCTGTTAATATTTCTCCCATTGTTAAATCGGTCGGTAATCTCCCTGGAGGGGTTTTGGGGCTTCCAAGTGTTTTGTATAACTACCTGCTAACGGCTCTCTCATCGTAGAGTCGTTGGGATTTTACATATTAATGTCTTTTGGATGGGCCCTTGATTACTCGGTACAATGGCTTTCCTTTGTACCTGGGAGACCGATTTCAGTATCTATGTGTATACTGCAAACCCATAATGTCTCGTGTATTATCTTCACTGTGCTGACTCTTTGCACAAATGTTTATTGGAACGCCATCTTGTCTGCCTGTTGAAAAGTCTAGAATGTTCTGTCACGAGGTGCGGCGGCCATTTTACAGGCTGTTTGTGTCCACTTTAAACCTGCCAGCATTCTACTGAAATAAACGCTGTTTGAACGAAACTCTGTGTTTTCTCCTTATTAATAAAATCGCGATATATTGCGAATTCTACACCCTACACCCCTCCCGATCTCTGTAACCTCCTCCAATCCATACAACCCTCCCTATCTCTGTAACCTCCTCCAACCCCTACACCACTCCCTATCTCTGTAACCTCCAGCCCCTACACCCCTCCCGATCTCTGTAAGCTCCTCCAACCCCTACACCCCTCCCTATCTCTGTTACCTCCTCCAGCCCCTACACCCCTCCCGATCTCTGTAACCTCCTCCAGCCCCTACATCCCACCCTAACTCTGTAACCTCCTCCAGCCCCTACACTCCTCCCTATCTCTGTAACCTCATCCAGCCCCTACACCCCTCCCTATCTCTGTAACCTCCTCCAACCCCTACACCCCTCCCTATCTCTGTAACCTCCTCCAGCCCTACACCACTCCCTATCTCTGTAACCTCCTCCAGCCCCTACACTTCTCCCTATCTCTGTAACCTCCTCCAGACCTACAACCCTCCCTATCTCTGTAACCTCCTCCAGCCCCTACACCCCTCCCTATCTCTGTAACCTCCTCCAGCCCCTACAACCCTCCCTATCTCTGTAACCTCCTCCAGCCCTACAACCCTCCCTATCTCTGTAACATCCTCCAGCCCTGCACTCTCCCTATCTCTGTAACCTCCTCCAGCCCCTACACTCCTCCCTATCTCTGTAACCTCCTCCAGCCCCTACACCCCTCCCTATCACTGTAACCTCCTCCAGCCCCTACACTCCTCCCTATCTCTGTAACCTCCTCCAGCCCTACACCACTCCCTATCTCAATAACCTCCTCCAGTCCCCTCCACCCCTCCCTATCTCTGTAACCTCCTCCAGCCCATACAACCCTCCCTATCTCTGTAACCTCCTCCAGTCCCTACACCCCTCCCTATCTCTGTAACCTCCTCCAGCGCTACAACCCTCCCTATCTCTGTAACCTCCTCCAGTCCCCTACACTCCTCCCTATCTCTGTAATCTCCTCCAGCCCCTACACCCCTCCCTATCTCTGTAACCTCCTCCAGTCCCTACACCCCTCCCTATCTCTGTAACATCCTCCAGCCCCACAACCCTCACTATCTCTGTAACCTCCTCCAGCCCCTACACCCCTCCCGATCTCTGTAACCTCCTCCAGCCCCTACACCCCTCCCGATCTCTGTAACCTCCTCCAGCCCCTACACCCCTCCCGATCTCTGTAACCTCCTCCAAAACCTACACCCCTCCCTATCTCTGTAACCTTCAGTCCCTACACCCCTCCATATCTCTGTAACCTCCTCCAGCCCCTACATTCCACCCTATCTCTGTAACCTCCTCCAGCCCCTACACCACTCCCTATCTCTGTAACCTCCTCCAGCCCCTACACCCCTCCCTATCTCTGTAACCTCCTCCAGCCCCTAAACCCCTCCCTATCTCTGTAACCTCCTCCAGCCCCTACACCCCTCCCTATCTCTGTAACCTCCTCCAGCCCCTACACCCCTCCCTATCTCTGTAACCTCCTCCAGCCCCTACACCCCTCCCTATCTCTGTAACCTCCTCCAGCCCCTACACTCCTCCCTATCTCTGTAACCTCCTCCAGCCCCTACACCCCTCCCTATCTCTGTAACCTCCTCCAGCCCCTACACCCCTCCCTATCTCTGTAACCTCCTCCAGCCCTACACCACTCCATATCTCTGTAACCTCCTCCAGCCCCTACACCCCTCCCTATCTCTGTAACCTCCTCCAGCCCTACACCACTCCATATCTCTGTAACCTCCTCCAACCCCTACAACCCTCCCTATCTCTGTTACCTCCTCCAGCCCCTACACCCCTCCCGATCTCTGTAACCTCCTCCAGCCCCTACATCCCACCCTAACTCTGTAACCTCCTCCAGCCCCTACACTCCTCCCTATCTCTGTAACCTCATCCAGCCCCTACACCCCTCCCTATCTCTGTAACCTCCTCCAGCCCCTACACCCCTCCCTATCTCTGTAACCTCCTCCAGCCCTACACCACTCCCTATCTCTGTAACCTCCTCCAGCCCCTACACTTCTCCCTATCTCTGTAACCTCCTCCAGACCTACAACCCTCCCTATCTCTGTAACCTCCTCCAGCCCCTACACCCCTCCCTATCTCTGTAACCTCCTCCAGCCCCTACAACCCTCCCTATCTCTGTAACCTCCTCCAGCCCTACAACCCTCCCTATCTCTGTAACATCCTCCAGCCCTGCACTCTCCCTATCTCTGTAACCTCCTCCAGCCCCTACACTCCTCCCTATCTCTGTAACCTCCTCCAGCCCCGACACCCCTCCCTATCACTGTAACCTCCTCCAGCCCCTACACTCCTCCCTATCTCTGTAACCTCCTCCAGCCCTACACCACTCCCTATCTCAATAACCTCCTCCAGTCCCCTCCACCCCTCCCTATCTCTGTAACCTCCTCCAGCCCATACAACCCTCCCTATCTCTGTAACCTCCTCCAGTCCCTACACCCCTCCCTATCTCTGTAACCTCCTCCAGCGCTACAACCCTCCCTATCTCTGTAACCTCCTCCAGTCCCCTACACTCCTCCCTATCTCTGTAATCTCCTCCAGCCCCTACACCCCTCCCTATCTCTGTAACCTCCTCCAGTCCCTACACCCCTCCCTATCTCTGTAACATCCTCCAGCCCCACAACCCTCACTATCTCTGTAACCTCCTCCAGCCCCTACACCCCTCCCGATCTCTGTAACCTCCTCCAGCCCCTACACCCCTCCCGATCTCTGTAACCTCCTCCAGCCCCTACACCCCTTCCGATCTCTGTAACCTCCTCCAACCCCTACACCCCTCCCTATCTCTGTAACCTTCAGTCCCTACACCCCTCCATATCTCTGTAACCTCCTCCAGCCCCTACATTCCACCCTATCTCTGTAACCTCCTCCAGCCCCTACACCACTCCCTATCTCTGTAACCTCCTCCAGCCCCTACACACCTCCCTATCTCTGTAACCTCCTCCAGCCCCTAAACCCCTCCCTATCTCTGTAACCTCCTCCAGCCCCTACACCCCTCCCTATCTCTGTAACCTCCTCCAGCCCCTACACCCCTCCCTATCTCTGTAACCTCCTCCAGCCCCTACACCCCTCCCTATCTCTGTAACCTCCTCCAGCCCCTACACTCCTCCCTATCTCTGTAACCTCCTCCAGCCCCTACACCCCTCCCTATCTCTGTAACCTCCTCCAGCCCCTACACCCCTCCCTATCTCTGTAACCTCCTCCAGCCCTACACCACTCCATATCTCTGTAACCTCCTCCAGCCCCTACACCCCTCCCTATCTCTGTAACCTCCTCCAGACCTACAAGCCTCCCTATCTCTGTAACCTCCTCCAGCCCCTACACCCCTACCTATCTCTGTAACCTCCTCCAGCCCCTACAACCCTCCCTATCTCTGTAACCTCCTCCAGCCCTACAACCCTCCCTATCTCTGTAACATCCTCCAGCCCTGCACTCTCCCTATCTCTGTAACCTCCTCCAGCCCCTACACTTCTCCCTATCTCTGTAACCTCCTCCAGCCCCTACACCCCTCCCTATCTCTGTAACCTCCTCCAGCTCCTACACTCCTCCCTATCTCTGTAACCTCCTCCAGCCCTACACCACTCCCTATCTCTGTAACCTCCTCCAGTCCCCTACACTCCTCCCTATCTCTGTAATCTCCTCCAGCCCCTACACCCCTCCCTATCTCTGTAACCTCCTCCAGTCCCTACACCCCTCCCTATCTCTGTAACATCCTCCAGCCCCACAACCCTCACTATCTCTGTAACCTCCTCCAACCCCTACACCCCTCCCTATCTCTGTTACCTCCTCCAGCCCCTACACCCCTCCCGATCTCTGTAACCTCCTCCAGCCCCTACATCCCACCCTAACTCTGTAACCTCCTCCAGCCCCTGCACTCCTCCCTATCTCTGTAACCTCATCCAGCCCCTACACCCCTCCCTATCTCTGTAACCTCCTCCAGCCCCTACACCCCTCCCTATCTCTGTAACCTCCTCCAGCCCTACACCACTCCCTATCTCTGTAACCTCCTCCAGCCCCTACACTTCTCCCTATCTCTGTAACCTCCTCCAGACCTACAACCCTCCCTATCTCTGTAACCTCCTCCAGCCCCTACACCCCTCCCTATCTCTGTAACCTCCTCCAGCCCCTACAACCCTCCCTATCTCTGTAACCTCCTCCAGCCCTACAACCCTCCCTATCTCTGTAACATCCTCCAGCCCTGCACTCTCCCTATCTCTGTAACCTCCTCCAGCCCCTACACTCCTCCCTATCTCTGTAACCTCCTCCAGCCGCTACACCCCTCCCTATCTCTGTAACCTCCTCCAGCCCCTACACTCCTCCCTATCTCTGTAACCTCCTCCAGCCCTACACCACTCCCTATCTCAATAACCTCCTCCAGTCCCCTCCACCCCTCCCTATCTCTGTAACCTCCTCCAGCCCATACAACCCTCCCTATCTCTGTAACCTCCTCCAGTCCCTACACCCCTCCCTATCTCTGTAACCTCCTCCAGCGCTACAACCCTCCTTATCTCTGTAACCTCCTCCAGTCCCCTACACTCCTCCCTATCTCTGTAATCTCCTCCAGCCCCTACACCCCTCCCTATCTCTGTAACCTCCTCCAGTCCCTACACCCCTCCCTATCTCTGTAACATCCTCCAGCCCCACAACCCTCACTATCTCTGTAACCTCCTCCAGCCCCTACACCCCTCCCGATCTCTGTAACCTCCTCCAGCCCCTACACCCCTCCCGATCTCTGTAACCTCCTCCAGCCCCTACACCCCTCCCGATCTCTGTAACCTCCTCCAACCCCTACACCCCTCCCTATCTCTGTAACCTCCTCCAGCCCCTACACTCCTCCCTATCTCTGTAACCTCCTCCAGCCCCTACACCCCTCCCTATCTCTGTAACCTCCTCCAGCCCCTACACCCCTCCCTATCTCTGTAACCTCCTCCAGCCCTACACCGCTCCATATCTCTGTAACCTCCTCCAGCCCCTACACCCCTCCCTATCTCTGTAACCTCCTCCAGACCTACAAGCCTCCCTATCTCTGTAACCTCCTCCAGCCCCTACACCCCTACCTATCTCTGTAACCTCCTCCAGCCCCTACAACCCTCCCTATCTCTGTAACCTCCTCCAGCCCTACAACCCTCCCTATCTCTGTAACATCCTCCAGCCCTGCACTCTCCCTATCTCTGTAACCTCCTCCAGCCCCTACACTTCTCCCTATCTCTGTAACCTCCTCCAGCCCCTACACCCCTCCCTATCTCTGTAACCTCCTCCAGCTCCTACACTCCTCCCTATCTCTGTAACCTCCTCCAGCCCTACACCACTCCCTATCTCTGTAACCTCCTCCAGTCCCCTACACTCCTCCCTATCTCTGTAATCTCCTCCAGCCCCTACACCCCTCCCTATCTCTGTAACCTCCTCCAGTCCCTACACCCCTCCCTATCTCTGTAACATCCTCCAGCCCCACAACCCTCACTATCTCTGTAACCTCCTCCAGCCCCTACACCCCTCCCTATCTCTGTAACCTCCTCCAGCCGCTACACCCCTCGCTATCTCTGTAACATCCTCCAGCCCCTGCACCCCTCTCTAACTCTGTAAAACCCTCCAGCCCTACACCCCTCCCTATCTCTGTATCCTCCTCCAGCCCCTACACCCCTCCCTATCTCTGTGACCTCCTCCAGCCCCCTACTACCCTCCCTATCTCTGTAACCTCCTCCAGCCCCCTACAACCCTCCCTATCTCTG
Organism: Squalus acanthias; assembly: GCA_030390025.1. Taxonomy (NCBI): domain Eukaryota; kingdom Metazoa; phylum Chordata; class Chondrichthyes; order Squaliformes; family Squalidae; genus Squalus; species Squalus acanthias. Next base: position 73,356 of record JASTWF010001265.1, on the reverse strand, counting down.
TAACCTCCTCCAGCACCTACAACCCTCCCTATCTCTGTAACCTCCTCCAGCCCCACAACCCTCCCTATCTCTGTAACCTCCTCCAGCCCCTACACCCCTTCCTATCTCTGTAACCTCCTCCAGCCCCTACACCACTCCCTATCTCTGTAACCTCCTCCAGCCCCCTACAACCCTCCCTATCTCTGTAACCTCCTCCAGCCCCCTACAACCCTCCCTATCTCTGTAACCTCCTCCAGCACCTACAACCCTCCCTATCTCTGTAACCTCCTCCAGCCCCACAACCCTCCCTATCTCTGTAACCTCCTCCAGCCCCTACACCCCTTTCTATCTCTGTAACCTCCTCCAGCCCCTACACCACTCCCTATCTCTGTAACCTCCTCCAGCCCCCAACACCCCTCCCTATCTCTGTAACCTCCTCCAGCCCCTACAACCCTCCCTATCTCTGTAACCTCCTCCAGCCCCTACAACCCTCCGAGATCACTGCGCTCCTCCAATTCTGGCCTCTTGCGCATCCCCCGATTTCCATTGCTCCACCATTGGCGGCCGTGCCTTCAGCTGCCTTGGCCCTGAGCTCTGGAATTCCCTCCCTAAACCTCTCCGCCTCTCTCTCCTCCTTTAAGACGCTCCTTAAAACCTGCCTGAAACATTGTGCTGGGAAGAATGAGGAGAGGCAATATGATGTAAATGGTACAATTCTAAAGGGGGTGCAGGGACAGATGGACCTGGGAGTGTCCGGACACAAATCTTTGAAGGTGGCAGGACAAGTTGAGAAGGCTGTTAAAAAAGCATACGGCATCCTGGGCTTTTTTAATAGAGGCATAGAGTACAAAAGCAAGGAAGCTTATGGTTCAGCCCCAGATGGAGTTCAATTCACACCACCACATTTAGGAAGGACATCAAGGCCTTGGAGAGGGTGCAGAGGAGATTGACCAGAATGGTACCGGGGATGAGGGACTTCAGTTACGTGGAGAGACTGGAGAAGCTGGGGTTGTTCTCCTTAGAGCAGAGAAGGTTAAGGGGAGATTTAATAGAGGTGTTCAAAATCATGAGCGTTTTTGATAGAGTAAATAAGGAGAGACTATTTCCAGTGGCAGGAGGGTCGGTAACCAGAGGACATAGATTTAAGATGATTGGCACCCCAGCCACCACCTTAAATATTCACTCCCTCCACCACCGGCGCACCGTGGCTGCAGTGTGTACCATCTACAAGATGCACTGCAGCAACTCGCCAAGGCTTCTTCGGCAGCACCTCCCAAACCCGCGACCTCTACCAGCTAGAAGGACAAGGGCAGCAGGCGCATGGGAACACCACCACCACCTCCAAGTCACACACCATCCCGACTTGGAAATATATCGGGCCGTTCCTTCATCGTCGCTGGGTCAAAATCCTGGAACTCCCTCCCCAACAGCACTGTGGGAGCACCTTCACCGCACGGACTGCAGCGGTTCAAGAAGGCGGCTCACCACCACCTTCTCAAGGGGCAACTAGGGATGGGCGATAAATGCTGGCCTTGCCAGCGACGCCCACATCCCATGAATGAACACATCTTTTAAAAAGGCAAAATGACAAGAGGCGAAGTGAGGACATGTTTATTATACTGCAGTGAGTTGATGTGATCTGGAATGCTCAGGACAATGAGAGGGGTCACAGTCTCAGGATAAGGGCTCGGCCATTTAGGACTGAGATGAGGAGGAATTTCTTCACTCAGAGGGTGGGTGAATCTTTGGAATTCTCTACCCCAGAGGGCTGTGGAGGCTCAGTCATTGAGTCTATTCAAGACAGAGATGGAGAGGTTTCTGGACACCAGTGGAATCAAGGAATGAGACAGGAGAGTGGAGATGAGGTCGAAGATCAGCCACGATCCTATTGAATGGCGGAGCAGGCTCGAGGGGCCGAATGACCGACTCCTGCTCCTATTTCTCAAGGTCTTATGCAAGGAAGCAAATTCCAATGGCGACCTTCAATGGGAATGAAAGAGCGGGCTCGCTGGGCGATATCAGTCTATGATTCTACCGCCTTGACCCAGCTTTTGGTCACATGCCCCCAACATCTCCTTATGTGGCTGGGGGTCAGATTCTGTCCGATTTACTGTCCTGTGCAGGGGCGTTGGGATGTTTCACTAGGTTAAAGGCCAGCGATATAAATGTGGGCAGTTGTTGATGAGGCCGAGCCATGGCTCCTGATCTTGAAGGGCTGCGAATCGGGCGGGTTTAGCCGGGAGAGAGGTGGCGACTGCACATGCCCGTTGAGAGAGTGGAGGGCGAGATAAGGGCGCATCTTGCAAACAGAGCGCTCAATGGGCAAGGTGAATCAGAGCGCGGGGCTCGGCTCCCGATGAATAGGTGACCTGCGGGAGACCAGATGTTGATGGTGTGCTGCACCCAGTGGCCAATCTCCTCGGCAACGGACAGTACGAGATGACGAGCAGGAGGCTGGCAAGGGTCGCCAAAATAATTAGACCCAAACACATCCGCAACACAGGCCATCTGTTGTTCACCAACGGAGATCGAACTAAAAGAAAAACAATACGTCTCAGCATGGGTTAGATACAGAGAAAAGCTCCCTCTACACTGTCCCATCAAACACTCCCAGGGCAGGTACAGCACGGGTTAGATACAGAGTAAATCTCCCTCTACACTGTCCCATCAAACACTCCCAGGGCAGGTACAGCACGGGGTTAGATACAGAGTAAATCTCCTTCTACACTGTCCCATCAAACACTCCCAGGACAGGTACAGCACGGGTTTAGATACAGAGTAAAGCTCCCTCTACACTGTCCCATCAAACACTCCCAGGGCAGGTACAGCACGGGTTAGATACAGAGTAAAGCTCCCTCTACACTGTCCCCATCAAACACTCCCAGGGCAGGTACAGCACGGGGTTAGATACAGAGTAAAGCTCCCTCTACACTGTCCCCATCAAACACTCCCAGGGCAGGTACAGCACGGGGTTAGATACAGAGTAAAGCTCCCTCTACACTGTCCCCATCAAACACTCCCAGGGCAGGTATAGCACGGGGTTAGATACAGAGTAAAGCTCCTTCTACACTGTCCCATCAAACACTCCCAGGGCAGGTACAGCACGGGTTAGATACAGAGTAAAGCTCCCTCTACACTGTCCCATCAAACACTCCCAGGGCAGATACAGCACGGGTTAGATACAGAGTAAAGCTCCCTCTACACTATCCCCATCAAACACACCCAGGGCAGGAACAGCACGGGTTAGATACAGAGTAAAGCTCCCTCTACACTGTCCCATCAAACACTCCCAGGGCAGGTACAGCACGGGGTTAGATACAGAGTAAAGCTACCTCTACACTGTCCCCATCAAACACTCCCAGGGCAGGTACAACACAGTTTAGATACAGAGTAAAGCTCCCTCTACACTGTCCCATCAAACACTCCCAGGGCAGGTACAGCACGGGGTTAGATACAGAGTAAAGCTACCTCTACACTGTCCCCATCAAACACTCCCAGGGCAGGTACAACACAGGTTAGATACAGAGTAAAGCTCCCTCTACACTGTCCCATCAAACACTCCCAGGGCAGGTACAGCACGGGGTTAGATACAGAGTAAAGCTCCCTCTACACTGTCCCATCAAACACTCCCAGGACAGGTACAGCACGGGTTAGATACAGAGTAAAGCTCCCTCTACACTGTCCCATCAAACACTCCCAGGGCAGGTACAGCACGGGTTAGATACAGAGTAAAGCTCCCTCTACACTGTCCCATCAAACACTCCCAGGGCAGGTACAGCACGGGTTAGATACAGAGTAAAGCTCCCTCTACACTGTCCCATCAAACACTCCCAGGGTAGGTACAGCACGGGTTAGATACAGAGTAAAGCTCCCTCTACACTGTCAATCTGAACTCCGGAGAATACAGGGCGAGTCTGCTCAATCTCTCCTCAGAGGACAATCCCCCCATCCCAGGAACCAGTCGAGTTAACCTTTGTTGCACTTTCTCTGAGGGCAGTATATCCTTCCTTAGGTAATGACACACATACCTGGGTTTTGCCTCTGACAGGGATCCGGTACAGTAGAATTCGTGCTCTCCTCACTAATGGGGTTCCGAATAGTACAACGATAATCGATGTTTGCAGACAGATTCACCAAAAGTTCCAGTGTCGTCCTTTTCCCAGAGACCTGCTGAAAGTCAGGATCACTCGCAATGCCTTCCATCGCTGTCCAACTACTGACGAGAGGATCGCCCGTCCCGGCAGAGCAGATCAGCGTAACATTGCACTGCTCACCAACGGTGATGTTTGTGATTTCCACTTTGGGTCTCGACACGGGCTCTGAGTGAAGAAGCAGAGGCTGTGAATAAGGATTGAAAAGATTCCAGAGGCTCCTGTCTCCAGACTCCCCTCGGTGAGGGACAGGACCGAGAGGCTCCTGTCTCCAGACTCACTCAGTGAGGGACAGGACCGAGAGGCTCCTGTCTCCAGACTCCCCTCAGTGAGGGACAGGACCGAGAGCCTCCTGTCTCCAGACTCACTCAGTGAGGGACAGGACCGAGAGGCTCCGGTCTCCAGACTCACTCAGTGAGGGACGGGACCGAGAGGCTCCTGTCTCCAGACTCCCCTCAGTGAGGGACAGGACCGAGAGGCTCCTGTCTCCAGACTCACTCAGTGAGGGACAGGACCGAGAGGCTCCTGTCTCCAGACTCCCCTCGGTGAGGGACACGACCGAGAGGCTCCTGTCTCCAGACTCCCCTCAGTGAGGGACAGGACCGAGAGACTCCTGTCTCCAGACTCCCCTCGGTGAGGGACAGGACCGAGAGGCTCCTGTCTCCAGACTTCCCTCAGTGAGGGACAGGACCGAGAGGCTCCTGTCTCCAGACTCCCCTCGGTGAGGGACAGGACCGAGAGGCTCCTGTCTCCAGACTCCCCTCGGCGATGGACAGAACCGAGAGGCTCCTGTCTCCAGACTCCCCTCGGTGAGGGACAGGACCGAGAGGCTCCTGTCTCCAGACTCCCCTCGGTGAGAGACAGGACCGAGAGGCTCCTGTCTCCAGACTCCCCTCGGTGAGGGACAGGACCGAGAGGCTCCTGTCTCCAGACTCCCTCAGTGAGGGACAGGACCGAGAGGCTCCTGTCTCCAGACTCCCCTGGGTGAGGGACAGGACCGAGAGGCTCCTGTCTCCAGACTCCCCTCGGTGAGGGACAGGACCGACAGGCTCCTGTCTCCAGACTCCCCTCAGTGAGGGACAGGACCGAGAGGCTCCTGTCTCCAGACTCCCCTCAGTGAGGGACTGGACCGAGAGTCTCCTGTCTCCAGACTCCCCTGGGTGAGGGACAGGACCGAGAGGCTCCTGTCTTCAGACTCACTCAGTGAGGGACAGGACCGAGAGGCTCCTGTCTCCAGTCCCCCCTCGGTGAGGGACAGGACCGAGAATCTCCTGTCTCCAGACTCCCCTGGGTGAGGGACAGGACCGAGAGGCTCCTGTCTCCAGACTCCCCTGGGTGAGGGACAGGACCGAGAGGCTCCTGTCTCCAGACTCACTCAGTGAGGGACAGGAACCAGAGGCTCCTGTCTCCAGACTCCCCGCAGTGAGTGACAGGACCGAGAGGCTCCTGTCTCCAGACTCCCCTCAGTGAGGGACAGGACCGAGAGGCTCCTGTCTCCAGACTCCCCTCGGTTAGGGACAGGACCGAGAGGCTCCTGTCTCCAGACTAACTCAGTGAGGGACAGGACCGAGAGGCTCCTGTCTCCAGACTCACTCAGTGAGGGACAGGACCGAGAGGCTCCTGTCTCCAGACTCCCCTCGGTGAGGGACGGGACCGAGAGTCTCCAGACTCCCCTCGGTGAGGGACAGGACCGAGAGGCTCCTGTCTCCAGACTCCCCTCAGTGAGGGACAGAACCGAGAGGCTCCTGTCTCCAAACTCACTCAGTGAGGGACAGGACCGAGAGACTCCTGTCTCCAGACTCCCCTCAGTGAGGGACAGAACCGAGAGGCTCCTGTCTCCAAACTCACTCAGTGAGGGACAGGACCGAGAGGCTCCTGTCTCCAAACTCACTCAGTGAGGGACAGGACCGAGAGGCTCCTGTCTCCAGACTCCCCTCAGTGAGGGACAGGAGCGAGAGGCTCCTGTCTCCAGACTCCCCTCGGTGAGGGACAGGACCGAGAGGCTCCTGTCTCCAGACTCCCCTCGGTGAGGGACAGGACCGAGAGGCTCCTGTCTCCAGACTCACTCAGTGAGGGACAGGACCGAGAGGCTCCTGTCTCCAGACTCCCCTCGGTGAGGGACAGGACCGAGAGGCTCCTGTCTCCAGAATCCCCGCAGTGAGTGACAGGACCGAGAGGCTCCTGTCTCCAGACTCACTCAGTGAGGGACAGGACCGAGAGGCTCCTGTCTCCAGACTCCCCTCGTTGAGGGTCAGGACCGAGAGGCTCCTGTCTCCAGAATCCCCGCAGTGAGTGACAGGACCGAGAGGCTCCTGTCTCCAGACTCACTCAGTGAGGGACAGGACCGAGAGGCTCCTGTCTCCAGACTCCCCTCGGTGAGGGACAGGACCGAGAGGCTCCTGTCTCCAGACTCCCCTCAGTGAGGGACAGGACTGAGAGACTCCTGTCTCCAGACTCCCCTCGGTGAGGGACTGGACCGAGAGGCTCCTGTCTCCAGCATCACTCAGTGAGGGATAGGACTGAGAGGCTCCTGTCTCCAGACTCCCCTCGGTGAGGGACAGGACCGAGAGGCCCCTTTCTCCAGACTCCCCTCAGTGAGTGACAGGACCGAGAGGCTCCTGTCTCCAGACTCCCCTCGGTGAGGGACTGGACCGAGAGGCTCCTGTCTCCAGACTCCGCTCAGTGAGGGACAGGACCGAGAGGCTCCTGTCTCCAGACTCCCCTCAGTGTGGGACAGGACCGAGAGGCTCCTGTCTCCAGACTCACTCAGAGAGGGACAGGACCGAGGGGCTCCTGTCTCCAGACTCACTCAGTGAGGGACAGGACTGAGAGGCTCCTGTCTCCAGACTCCCCTCGGTGAGGGATAGGACCGAGAGGCTCCTGTCTCCAGACTCACTCAGTGAGGGACAGGACCGAGAGGCTCCTGTCTCCAGACTCCCCTCAGTGAGGGACAGGACCGAGAGGCTCCTGTCTACAGACTCCCCTCGGTGAGGGACAGGACCGAGAGGCTCCTGTCTCCAGACTCACTCAGTGAGGGACAGGACCGAGAGGCTCCTGTCTCCAGACTCCCCTCAGTGAGGGACAGGACCGAGAGGCTCCTGTCTACAGACTCCCCTCGGTGAGGGACAGGACTGAGAGACTCCTGTCTCCAGACTCCCCTCGGTGAGGGACAGGACCGAGAGGCTCCTGTCTCCAGACTCACTCAGTGAGGGACAGGACCGAGAGGCTCCTGTCTCCAGACTCCCCTCGTTGAGGGGCAGGACCGAGAGGGTCCTGTTTGAAATGAAATGCAATAAACTCACCATAAACCAGCAGAGTCACCGATCCTGCCCAATCTCCTTCTGCTGTCACAGTCACAGTGTAAATTCCTTGATCCTGCTCCATCAGACGGTTTAACTGCAGTGTGAAATTCTTGTGCATTTTGACCCTCCCATGAAACGGAGTCCCTCGAAATATCTTAGCTCTGTTCTCACTGACATCGAATCGGGCGATGCTTGTTGGCGGAACTGTTCCAGTGAATTTCCACGTTATATCTGCCTCCTCTGGGATCGGGTCAATCTCCACAGGCAACCACACCGACTGTCCCAGGCTCCCATTCACAGGATAAAGTGGTGTTTTCACACTCACTCCGAGCTTAGCTGTAACTGCAAAATACAAACCGTTCAACTAATTCCAACCCTCAGGGTGATTTCTGTATACTGACTGGTGTCTCTCAGTCCCTCTCTCTCAGGGAGATATCTGTACAGTGACTGGTGTCTCTCAGTCTCTCTCTCTCAGGGAGATACCTGTACACTGTCTGGTGTCTCTTCAACCTTCTCTCTCAGGGAGATATCTGTACAGTGACTGGTGTCTCTCAGTCTCTCTCTCTCAGGGAGATATCTGTACACTGACTGCAGTCTCTCAGTCCCTCTCCCTCAGGGAGATATCTGTACACTGACTGCAGTCTCTCAGCCCCTCTCTCTCTCAGGGAGATATGTTTACATTGACTGGTGTCTCTCAGTCCCCTCTCTCTCAGGGAGATATCTGTACACTGACTGGTGTCTCTCAGTCCCTTTCCCTCAGGGAGATATCTGTACACTGACTGGTGTCTCTCAGTCCCTCTCCCTCAGGGAGATATCTGTACACTGACTGGTGTCTCTCAGTCCCTCTCTCTCTCTGGGAGATATCTGTACACTGACTGGTGTCTCTCAGTCCCTCTCCCTCAGGGAGATATCTGTACACAGACTGGAGTCTCTCAGTCCTCTCTCTCTCAGGGAGATATCTGTACACTGACTGATGTCTCTCAGTCCCCTCTCCCTCAGGGAGATATCTGTACACTGACTGGTGTCTCTCAGTCCCTCTCTCTCAGGGAGATATCTGTACACTGACTGGTGTCTCTCAGTCCGTCTCTCTCAGGGAGATATCTGTACACTGAATGGTGTCTCTCAGTCTTTCTCTCTCTCAGGAAGATATCTGTACACTGACTGGTGTGTCGCAGTCTCTCTCTCTCAGGGAGATATCTGTTCACTGACTGGTGTGTCGCATTCTCTCTCTCTCAGGGAGATATCTGTACACAGACTGGTGTCTCTCAGTCATTCTCTCAGGGAGATATCTGTACACGGACTGGTGTCTCTCAGTCCCTCTCCCTCTGGGAGATATCTGAACACTGACGGGTGACTCGCTACTAGAGATCAGGCCATCTTAGACTGGGTATTATGTAATGAGAAATGATTAATTCACAATCTTGTTGTGCGAGGCCCCTTGGGGAGGAGTGATCATAATATGATAGCATTCTTCATTAAGATGAAGATTGAATTAGTTGACTCAGAGACCGCAGTCCTGAATTTAAATAAAGGAAACTATGATGGTGTGAGGCGCGAGTTGGCTAGGATGGATTGGGGAACGTTACTTAAAGAGTGACGGTGGATAGGCAATGGCAAACATTTAAAGATCGCATGGATGAACTACAGAATTTGTTCATCCCTGTTTGGCATAAAAATAAAACAATAAAGGTGACTCAACCGTGGCTAACAAGGGAAATTAGGGATAACATAAGATCCAAGGAGAGGACATATAAATTGGCCAGAAAAAGCAGCAAACCTGAGGATTGGGAGCAGTTTAGGATTCAGCAAAGGAGGACAAAGGGATTAATTAAGAGGGGGAGAATAGAATATGAGAGTAAGCTTTCAGGGAACATAAAAACTGACTGTAAAAGCTTCGATAGATATGTGAAGAGAAAAAGATTGTTAAAGTCAAGCGTAGGTCACTTGCAGTCAGAATCAGGGGAATTTATAATGGGGAACAAAGAAATAGCAGACCAATTAAATACATACTTTGGTTCTGTCTTCACAAACGAGGACACAAATAAACTCCCAGCGATGTCGGGGAACATAGGGTCTAATGAAAGGGAGGAATTGAATGAATTCAGTATTTGTAGGGAAATTGTGTTAGGGGAATTGACGGGATTGAAGGCCGATAAATCCCCAGGGCCTGATAATCTACATCCTAGGGTACTTAAGGAAGTGGCCCTAGAAATAGTAGATGCATTGCTGTTCATCTTCCAAAATTCTATAGACTCTGGAACAGTTCCCATGGATTGGAGGGTAGATAATGTAACCCCACTATTTAAAAAAGGTGGTAGAGAGAAAACGGGGAATTATGGACTGGTAAGCCTGACATCGGTAGTGGGGAAAATGCTAGAGTCCATTATAAAAGATGTAATAGCAGAGCACTTGGAAAACAGTGACAGGATCGGACAAAGTCAACATGGATTGACAAAAGGTAAATCATGCTTGACTAATCTACTGGAATTTTTTGAGGTTGTAACTGGTAAAATAGATAAGGGAGAAACAGTGGATGTGGTGTATTTGGACTTTCAGAAGGCTTTCGATAAGGTCCCGCATAAGAGATTGGCGTGCAAAGTTAAAGCACATGGGATTGGGGTAAGGTACTGACTTGGATGGAGAACTGGTTGGCAGACAGGAAGCAAAGAGTTGGAATAAACGGGTCTTTTTCTGAGTGGCAGGCAGTGACTAGTGGGGTACCGCAGGGATCGGTGCTAGGACCCCAGCTATTCACAATATATATTAATGATCTAGACGAGGGAACTAGATGTAATATCTCCAAGTTTGCAGACAACACAAAGCTGGGTGGGCGTGTGTGCTGTGAGGAGGATGCAGAGAAACTCCAGTATGATTTGGACTGGTTGGGTGATTGGGCAGATGCATGGCAGATGCAGTATAATGTGGATAAATGCGAGGTTATCCACTTTGGTGGCAAAAACAGGAAGACAGATTATTATCTGTATGGCAATAGATTGGGAAAAGGGGAAGTGCAACGAGACCTGGGTGTCCTTGTGCACCAGTCACTGAAGGTAAGTATGCAGGTGCAGCAGGCGGTTAAGAAGGCAAATGGTATGTTGGCCTTCATAGCGAGAGGATTCGAGTACAGGAGCAAGGATGTCTTGCTGTAGTTGTACAGGACCTTGGTGAGACCACACCTTGAGTATTGTGTGCAGTTTTGGTTGCCTTATCTGAGGAAGGATATTCTTTCATGGAGGGAGTGCAGCGAAGATTCACCAGACTGATACCTGGGATGGCAGGAATGACATATGAAGAGAGGTTGGGTCGATTAGGCTTATATTCGCTAGAGTTTAGAAGAATGAGAGGGGATCTCATTGAAACTTATAAAATTCTAACAGGACTAGACAGAAAAGATGCAGGAAGGATGTTCCCGATGGCGGGGGAGTCCAGAACCAGAGGTCACAGTCTAAGGATAAGGGGTAAGCCATTTAAGACTGAGATGAGGAGGAATTTCTTCACCCAGAGAGTGGTGAACCTGTGGAATTCGCTACCACAGAAGGCAGTTGATGCCAATTCATTAAATATATTCTAGAAGGAGTTAGATATATTTCTTAAGTCTAAAGGGACCAAGGGATATGGGGAGATAGCTGGTAGAGGGTACTGAATTTGGATGATCAGCCATGATCGCATTGAATGGCGGAACAGGCTCAAGGGGCCGAATGGCCTACTCCTGCTCATATCTTCTATGTTTCTAGGATTCTCTCTCTCAGGGAGATATCTGTACACTGACTGGTGTCACCCAGTCCCTCTCCCTCAGGGAGATATCTGTACACTGACTGGTGTCTCTCAGTCCCTCTCCCTCAGGGAGATATCTGTACACTGACTGGTGTCTCTCAGTCCCTCTCTCTCTCTGGGAGATATCTGTACACTGACTGGTGTCTCTCAGTCCCTCTCCCTCAGGGAGATATCTGTACACTGACTGGTGTCTCTCAGTCCTTCTTTCAGGGAGATATCTGTACACTGACTGGTGTCACTCAGTCCCTCTCCCTCAGGGAGATATCTGTACACTGACTGACTGACAGTGGACGTAGTGTATTTAGACTTCCAAAAGGCATTTGACAAGGTGCCACACAAAAGATTATTGCTTAAGGTAAAAAATCACGGGTTTGGGGGTAATATTCTGGCATGGATAGAGGATTGGCTATCTAACAGAAAGCAAAGAGTTGGGATAAATGGTTCATTCTCTGACTGGCAATCAGTAACTAGTGGTGTTCCACAGGGGTCAGTGCTGGGTCCCCAACTCTTTACAATCTATATTAACGATTTAGAGGAAGGGACCAAGTGTAACATATCAAAATTTACAGATGATACAAAGATGGGAGGGAAAGTAGTGAGTGAGGAGGACATAAAAAACCTGCAAGGGGACATAGACAGGCTAAGTAAGTGGGCAGAGATTTGGCAGATGGAATACAACACTGGAAAGTGTGAGGTGATGCACTTTGGCAGGAAAAATAGTAGAGCAATTTATTATCTTAATGGCAAGAAACTGGAGAGTACTGAAGTGCAAAGGGATCTGGGGGTCCTGGTGCACGAAACTCAAAAGGTTAGTATGCAGGTGCAGCAAGTGATTAAGAAGGCAAATGGAATGTTGGCTTTCATTGCTAGGGGGATAGAATATAAAAATAGGGAGGTATTGCTTCGGTTGTACAAGGTATTGGTGAGACCGCACCTGGAATACTGCATACAGTTTTGGTGTCCTTACTTAAGGAAAGACATCCTTGCTCTCGAGGCAGTGCAAAAAAGGTTCACTCGGTTAATCCCGGGGATGAGGGGGTGGTCATATGAGGAGAGGTTGGGTAGATTGGGACTCTACTCATTGGAGTTCAGAAGAATGAGAGGCGATCTTATTGAAACATATAAGATTGTGAAGGGGTTGGATCGGGTGGATGCGGGGAGGATGTTCCCGATGATGGGTGAGACTAGAACTAGGGGACATAGTCTTAGAATAAGGGGCTGCTCTTTCAAAACTGAGATGAGGAGGAACTACTTCACTCAGAGGGTGGTAGGTCCATGGAATATGCTGCCACAAAAAGCTGTAGAAGCTACATCATTAAATAAATTTAAAACAGAAATAGACAGTTTCCTAGAAGTAAAGGGCATTAAGGGTTACGGGAGCAGGCAGGAATTTGGACATGAGTCCAGGTTCGGATCGGTCATGGCCCTGTGGGTAGTGAAGCGGGCCCAGGGACCTTGTAGCCTGATTCTGCTCCTATTTCGTGTGTGCAATTCTGTTAGATGCAGGAGATGGTTCTGTGATAGATAGTAGATTGGCGGTTAGGATCAGATCAGCCATGATCTTATTGAATGGCGGAGCAGGCTCGAGGGGCCGATTGGCCTACTCCTGCTCCTATTTCTTATGTTCTTATGTTCTTATGTCTCTCAGTCCCTCTCTCTCTCTGGGAGATATCTGTACACTGACTGGTGTCTCTCAGTCCCTCTCCCTCAGGGAGATATCTGTACACTGACTGGTGTCTCTCAGTCCCTCTTTCAGGGAGATATCTGTACACTGACTGGTGTCTCTCAGTCCCTCCCCCTCAGGGAGATATCTGTACATTGACTGGTGTCTCTCAGTTGCTCTCCACAGGGAGATATCTGTACACTGACTGGTGTCTCTCAGTCCCTCTCTCTCAGGCAGATATCTGTCCACTGACTGGTGTCTCTCAGTCCCTCTCCCTCAGGGAGATATCTGTCCACTGACTGGTGTCTCTCAGTCCCTCTCCCTCAGGGAGATAACTGTACACTGATTGGTGTCTCTCACTCCCTCTCCCGCAGGGAGATATCTGTACACTGACTGGTGTCTCTCAGTCCCTCTCTCTCAGGGAGATATCTGTACACTGACTGGTGTCTCTCAGTCTCCCTCTCTCTCAGGGAGATATCTGTACACTGACTGGTGTCTCTCAGTCCCTCTCTCTCAGGGAGATATCTGTACACTGACTGGTGTCTCTCAGTCCCCTCCCTCAGGGAGATATCTGTACACTGACTGGTATCTCTCAGACCCTCTCTCTCTCAGGGAGATATCTGTACACAGACTGGTGTCTCTCAGTCCCTCTCTCTCTTAGGGAGATATCTGTACACTGACTGGTGTCTCTCAGTCCCTCTCCTTCAGGGACATATCTGTACATTGACTGCTGTCTCCCAGTCCCTCTCCCTCAAGGAAATATCTGTACATTGATTGGTGTCTCTCAGTCCCTCTCCCTCAGGGACATATCTGTACATTGACTGCTGTCTCTCAGTCTCTCTCCCTCAAGGAGATATCTGTACACTGACTCGTGTCTCTCAGTCCCTCTCTCTCAGGGAGATATCTGTACATTGACTGCTGTCTCTCAGTCCCTTCTCTCAGCGAGATATCTGTGCATTGACTGGTGTCTCTCAGTCTCTCCCTCTCAGGGAGATATCTGTACACTGACTGTTGTCTCTCAGTCCCCTCTCTCTCAGGGATATATCTGTACACTGACTGGTGTCTCTCAGTTCCTCTCTCTCAGGGAGATATCTGTACACTGACTGGTGTCTCTCAGTCCCCCCTCTCGAGTAGATATCTGTACACTGACTGGTGTCTCTCAGTCCCCCCTCTCGAGTAGATATCTGTACACTGACTGGAGTCTCTCAGTCCCTCTCCCTCAGGTACATATCTGTACATTGACTGCTGTCTCTCAGTCCCTCTCCCTCAGGGAGATATCTGTACATTGATTGGTGTCTCTCAGTCCCTATCTCTCAGGGAGATATCTGTACACTGACTGGTGTCTCTCAGTCCCTCTCTCTCAGGGAGATATCTGTACATTGACTGCTGTCTCTCAGTCCCTTCCCTCAGGGAGATATCTGTACACTGACTGGTGTCTCTCAGTCCCTCTCTCTCTCAGGGAGAGATCTGTACATTGACTGGTGTCTCTCAGTCCCTCTCTCTCAGGGAGATATCTGTACACTGACTGGTGTCTCTCAGTCCCTCTCTCTCTCAGGGAGACATCTGTACACTGACTGGTGTCTCTCAGTCCCTCTCTCTCTCAGGGAGAGATCTGTACACTGACTGGTGTCTCTCAGTCCCTCTCTCTCTCTCGAGGAGATATCTGTACACTAACTGGTGTCTCTCAGTCCCTCTCTCTCTCAGGGAGAGATCTGTACATTGAGTGGTGTCTCTCATTCCCTCTCTCTCAGGGAGATATCTGTACATTGACTGGTGTCTCTCATTCCCTCTCCCTCAGCGAATATCTGTACACTGACTGTTGTCTCTCAGTCCCTCTCTCTCAGGGAGATATATGTACACTGACTGGAGTCTCTCAATCCTCTCTCTCTCAGGGAGGTATCTGTACACTGACTTGTGTCTCTCAGTCCCCTCTCTCTCTCAGGGAGATATCTGTATACTTACTGGTGTCTCTCAGTCCCTTTCGCTCAGGGAGATATCTGTACACTGACTGGTGTCTCTCAGTCCCTGTCTCTCAGGGAGATATCTGTACACTGACTGGTGTCTCTCAGTCCCTCTCTCTCTCAGGGAGAGATCTGTACATTGAGTGGTGTCTCTCATTCCCTCTCTCTCAGGGAGATATCTGTACATTGACTGGTGTCTCTCATTCCCTCTCCCTCAGCGAATATCTGTACACTGACTGTTGTCTCTCAGTCCCTCTCTCTCAGGGAGATATATGTACACTGACTGGAGTCTCTCAATCCTCTCTCTCTCAGGGAGGTATCTGTACACTGACTTGTGTCTCTCAGTCCCCTCTCTCTCTCAGGGAGATATCTGTATACTTACTGCTGTCTCTCAGTCCCTCTCGCTCAGGGAGATATCTGTACACTGACTGGTGTCTCTCAGTCCCTGTCTCTCAGGGAGATATCTGTACACTGACTGGTGTCTCTCAGTCCCGCTCTCTCAGGGAGATATCTGTACACTGACTGGAGTCTCTCACTCCTCTCTCTCTGAGGGAGATATCTGTACACTGACTGGTGTCTCTCAGTCCCTCTTTCTCAGGGAGATATCTGTGCACTGACTGGTGTCTCTCAGTCCCCTCTCTCAGGGAGATATCTGAACACTGACGGGTGACTCGCAACTAGAGATCAGGCCATCTTTACTGGGTATTATGTAATGAGAAATGATTAATTCGCAATCTTGTTGTGCGAGGCCCCTTGGGGAGGAGTGATCATAATATGATAGAATTCTTCATTAAGATGGAGATTGAAATAGTTGACTCAGAAACCGCGGTCCTGAATTTAAATAAAGGAAACTATGATGGTATGAGGCACGAGTTGGCTAGGATGGATTGGGGAGCGTTACTTAAAGGGTTGACAGTGGATAGGCAATGGCAAACATTTAGATCGCATGGATAAACTACAGAATTTGTTCATCCCTGTTTGGCATAAAAATAAAACAAAAAAGGTGACTCAACCGTGACTAACAAGGGAAATTAGGGATAGCATAAGATCCAAGGAGAGGACATATAAATTAGCCAGAAAAAGCAGCAAACTTGAGGATTGGGAGCAGTTTAGGATTCAGCAAAGGAGGACAAAGGGATTAATTAAGAGGGGGAGAATAGAATATGAGAGTAAGCTTGCTTGGAACATAAAAACTGACTGTAAAAGCTTCGATAGATATGTGAAGAGAAAAAGATTGGTGAAGTCAAGCGTAGGTCACTTGCAGTCAGAATCAGGGGAATTTATAATGGGGAACAAAGAAATGGCAGACCAATTAAATACATACTTTGGTTCTGTCTTCACAAAGGAGGACACAAATAAACTCCCAGCGATGTCGGGGAACATAGGGTCTAATGAGAGGGAGGAACTGAATGAAATCAGTATTTGTAGGGAAATGGTGTTAGGGGAATTGACGGGATTGAAGCCGAATAAATCCCCAGGGCCTGATAATCTACATCCTCGGGTACTTCAGAAAGTGGCCCTATAAATAGTAGATGCATTGCTCGTCATCTTCTTAAATTCTATAGACTCTGGAACAGTTCCCATGGATTGGAGGGTAGCTAATGTAACCCCACTATTTAAAAAAGGTGGTAGAGAGAAAACGGGGAATTATAGACCGGTAAGTCTGACATCGGTAGTGGGGGAAATGCTAGAGTCCATTATAAAAGATGTAATAGCAGAGCACTTGGAAAACAGTGACAGGATCGGACAAAGTCAACATGGATTGACAAAAGGTAAATCATGCCTGACTAATCTACTGGAATTTTTTGAGGATGTAACTGGTAAAATAGATAAGGGAGAACCAGTGGATGTGGTGTATTTAGACTTTCAGAAGGCTTTGGATAAGGTCCCGCAAAAGAGATTGGAGTGCAAAGTTAAAGCACATGGGATTGGGGGTAAGGTACTGAAATGGATGGAGAACTGGTTGGCAGACAGGAAGCAAAGAGTTGGCATAAACGGGTCTTTTTCCGAGTGGCAGGCAGTGACTAGTGGGGTACCGCAGGGATCGGTGCTAGGACCCCAGCTATTCACAATATATATTAATGATCTAGACGAGGGAACTAGATGTAATATCTCCAAGTTTGCAGACAACACAAAGCTGGGTGGGCGTGTGTGCTGTGAGGAGGATGCAGAGAAACTCCAGTATGATTTGGACTGTTTGGGTGATTGGGCAGATGCATGGAAGATGCAGTATAATGTGGATAAATGCGAGGTTATCCACTTTGGTGGCAAAAACAGGAAGACAGATTATTATCTGAATGGCAATAGATTGGGAAAAGGGGAAGTGCAACGAGACCTGGGTGTCCTTGTGCACCAGTCGCTGAAGGTAAGTATGCAGGTGCAGCAGGCGGTTAAGAAGGCAAATGGTATGTTGGCCTTCATAGCGAGAGGATTCGAGTACAGGATCAAGGATGTCTTGCTGCAGTTGTACAGGGCCTTGGTGAGACCACACCTTGAGTATTGTGTGCAATTTTGGTCGCCTTATCTGAGGAAGGATGTTCTTGCCATGGAGGGAGTGCAGCGAAGATTCACGAGACTGATACCTGGGATGGCAGGAATGACGTATGAAGAGAGGTTGGGTCGATTAGGCTTATATTCGCTAGAGTTTAGAAGAATGAGAGGGGATCTCATTGAAACTTATAAAATTCTAACAGGACTTGACAGATGCAGGAAGGATGTTCCCGATGGCGGGGGAGTCCAGAACCAGGGGTCACAGTCTAAGGATAAGGGGTAAGCCATTTAGGACTGAGATGAGGAGGCATTTCTTCACCCAGAGAGTGGTGAACCTGTGGAATTCTCTACCACAGAAGGCAGTTGAGGCCAATTCATTAAATATATTCTAGAAGGAGTTAGATATATTTCTTAAGTCTAAAGGGACCAAGGGATATGGGGAGAAAGCATGGACAGGGTACTGAATTTGGATGATCAGCCATGATCGCATTGAATGGCGGAGCAGGCTCGAGGGGCCGAATGGCCTACTCCTGCTCCTATCTTCAATGTTTCTAGGATTCTCTCTCTCTGGGAGATATCTGTACACTGACTGGTGTCTCTCAGTCCCTCTCCCTCAGGGAGATATCTGTACACTGACTGGTGTCTCTCAGTCCCTCTTTCAGGGAGATATCTGTACACTGACTGGTGTCTCTCAGTCCTTCTCCCACAGGGAGACATCTGTACATTGACTGGTGTCTCTCAGTTGCTCTCCACAGGGAGATATCTGTACACTGACTGGTGTCTCTCAGTCCCTCTCTCTCAGGCAGATATCTGTACACTGACTGATGTCTCTCAGTCCCTCTCCCTCAGGGAGATATCTGTCCACTGACTGGTGTCTCTCAGTCCCCTCCCTCAGGGAGATATCTGTACACTGATTGGTGTCTCTCACTCCCTCTCCCTCAGGGAGATATCTGTACACTGACTGGTGTCTCTCTGTCCCTCTCTCTCAGGGAGATATCTGTACACTGACTGGTGTCTCTCAGTCCCTCTCTCTTTTGGAGATATCTGTACACTGACTGGTGTCTCTCAGACCCTCTCCCTCAGGGAAATATCTGTACACTGACTGGTGTCCCTCTGTCCCTCCCCTCAGGGAGATATCTAGACACTGACTGGTGTCTCTCAGTCCCTCTCTCTCAGGCAGATATCTGTACACTGACTGGTGTCTCTCAGTCCCTCTCCCTCAGGGAGATATCTGTCCACTGACTGGTGTCTCTCATTCCCTCTTTCAGGGAGATATCTGTACACTGACTGGTGTCTCTCAGTCCCTCTCCCACAGGGAGATATCTGTACACTGACTGGTGTCTCTCAGTCCCCTCTCCCTCAGGGAGATATCTGTACACTGACTGGTGTCTCTCAGTCCCCCTCTCCCTCAGGGAGATATCTGTACACTGATTGGTGTCTCTCACTCCCTATCCCTCAGGGAGATATCTGTACACTGACTTGTGTCTCTCTGTCCCTCTCTCTCAGGGAGATAACTGTACACTGACTGGTGTCTCTCAGTCCCTCTCTCTTTTGGAGATATCTGTACACTGACTGGTGTCTCTCAGTCCCTCTCCCTCAGGGAGAAATCTAGACACTGACTGGAGTCTCTCAGTCTCTCTCTCTCAGGGAGATACCTGTACAATGTCTGGTGTCTCTCAGTCCCTCTCTCTCAGGGAGATATCTGTACACTGACTGGTGTCTCTCAGTCCCCTCCCTCAGGGAGATATCTGTACACTGACTGGTATCTCTCAGCCCCTCTCTCTCTCAGGGAGATATCTGTACACAGACTGGTGTCTCTCAGTCCCTCTCCCTCAGGGAGATATCTGTACAATGACTGGTGTCTCTCAATCCGCTCTCTCAGGGAGATATCTGTACACTGACTGGTGTCTCTCAGTCCCCTCTCTCTCTCAGGGAGATATATGTACACAGACTGGTGTCTCTCAGTCCCTCTCTCTCTCAGGGAGATATCTGTACACTGACTGGTGTCTCTCAATCCGCTCTCTCAGGGAGATATCTGTACACTGACTGGTGTCTCTCAGTCCCTCTCTCTCTCAGGGAGATATATGTACACTGACTGGTGTCTCTCAGTCCCTCTCTCAGGGAGATATCTGTGCACTGACTGTTGTCTCTCAGTCTTTCTCTCTCAGGGAGATATCTGTACACTGACTGGTGTCTCTCAGTCCCTCTCTCTCTCAGGGAGATATATGTACACTGACTGGTGTCTCTCAGACCCTCTCTCAGGGAGATATCTGTACACTGACTGGTGTCTCTCAGTCCCTCTCTCTCTCAGGGAGATATATGTACACTGACTGGTGTCTCTCAGTCTTTCTCTCTCAGGGAGATATCTGTACACTGACTGTTGTCTCTCAGTCTTTCTCTCTCAGGGAGATATCTGTACACTGACTGGTGTCTCTCAGTCCCTCTCTCAGGGAGATATCTGTACACTGACTGGTGTCACTGAGACCCTCTCTCTCTCAGGGAGATATCTGTACACTGACTGGTGTCTCTCAGTCCCCTCTCCCTCAGGGAGATATCTGTACACTGACTGGTGTCGCTCAGTCCCTCTCTCTCTCAGGGAGATATCTGTACACTGACTGGTGTCTCTCAGTCCCTCTCTCTCAGGGAGATATCTGTACACTGACTGGTGTCTCTCAGGCCCTCTCCCTCAGGGAAATATCTGTACACTGACTGGTGTCTCTCAGTCTCTCTTTCTCAGGCAGATACCTGTACAATGTCTGGTGTCTCTCAGTCCCTCTCTCCCAGGGAGATATCTGTACACTGACTGGTGTCTCTCAGTCCCCTCCCTCAGGGAGATATCTGTACACTGACTGGTATCTCTCAGCCCCTCTCTCTCTCAGGGAGATATCTGTATACAGACTGGTGTCTCTCAGTCCCTCTCTCTCAGGGAGATATCTGTACACTGACTGGTGTCTCTCAGGCCCTCTCCCTCAGGGAAATATCTGTACACTGACTGGTGTCCCTCTGTCCCTCCTCTCAGGGAGATATCTAGACACTGACTGGAGTCTCTCAGTCTCTCTCTCGCAGGGAGATACCTGTACAATGTCTGGTGTCTCTCAGTCCCTCTCTCTCAGGGAGATATCTGTACACTGACTGGTGTCTCTCAGTCCCCTCCCTCAGGGAGATATCTGTACACTGACTGGTGTCTCTCAGTCCCCTCTCCCTCAGGGAGATATCTGTACACTGACTGGTGTCTCTCAGTCCCCCTCTCCCTCAGGGAGATATCTGTACACTGATTGGTGTCTCTCACTCCCTATCCCTCAGGGAGATATCTGTACACTGACTTGTGTCTCTCTGTCCCTCTCTCTCAGGGAGATAACTGTACACTGACTGGTGTCTCTCAGTCCCTCTCTCTTTTTGAGATATCTGTACACTGACTGGTGTCTCTCAGTCCCTCTCCCTCAGGGAGAAATCTAGACACTGACTGGAGTCTCTCAGTCTCTCTCTCTCAGGGAGATACCTGTACAATGTCTGGTGTCTCTCAGTCCCTCTCTCTCAGGGAGATATCTGTACACTGACTGGTGTCTCTCAGTCCCCTCCCTCAGGGAGATATCTGTACACTGACTGGTATCTCTCAGCCCCTCTCTCTCTCAGGGAGATATCTGTACACAGACTGGTGTCTCTCAGTCCCTCTCCCTCAGGGAGATATCTGTACAATGACTGGTGTCTCTCAATCCGCTCTCTCAGGGAGATATCTGTACACTGACTGGTGTCTCTCAGTCCCCTCTCTCTCTCAGGGAGATATATGTACACAGACTGGTGTCTCTCAGTCCCTCTCTCTCTCAGGGAGATATCTGTACACTGACTGGTGTCTCTCAATCCGCTCTCTCAGGGAGATATCTGTACACTGACTGGTGTCTCTCAGTCCCTCTCTCTCTCAGGGAGATATATGTACACTGACTGGTGTCTCTCAGTCCCTCTCTCAGGGAGATATCTGTGCACTGACTGTTGTCTCTCAGTCTTTCTCTCTCAGGGAGATATCTGTACACTGACTGGTGTCTCTCAGTCCCTCTCTCTCTCAGGGAGATATATGTACACTGACTGGTGTCTCTCAGACCCTCTCTCAGGGAGATATCTGTACACTGACTGGTGTCTCTCAGTCCCTCTCTCTCTCAGGGAGATATATGTACACTGACTGGTGTCTCTCAGTCTTTCTCTCTCAGGGAGATATCTGTACACTGACTGTTGTCTCTCAGTCTTTCTCTCTCAGGGAGATATCTGTACACTGACTGGTGTCTCTCAGTCCCTCTCTCAGGGAGATATCTGTACACTGACTGGTGTCACTGAGACCCTCTCTCTCTCAGGGAGATATCTGTACACTGACTGGTGTCTCTCAGTCCCCTCTCCCTCAGGGAGATATCTGTACACTGACTGGTGTCGCTCAGTCCCTCTCTCTCTCAGGGAGATATCTGTACACTGACTGGTGTCTCTCAGTCCCTCTCTCTCAGGGAGATATCTGTACACTGACTGGTGTCTCTCAGGCCCTCTCCCTCAGGGAAATATCTGTACACTGACTGGTGTCTCTCAGTCTCTCTTTCTCAGGCAGATACCTGTACAATGTCTGGTGTCTCTCAGTCCCTCTCTCCCAGGGAGATATCTGTACACTGACTGGTGTCTCTCAGTCCCCTCCCTCAGGGAGATATCTGTACACTGACTGGTATCTCTCAGCCCCTCTCTCTCTCAGGGAGATATCTGTATACAGACTGGTGTCTCTCAGTCCCTCTCTCTCAGGGAGATATCTGTACACTGACTGGTGTCTCTCAGGCCCTCTCCCTCAGGGAAATATCTGTACACTGACTGGTGTCCCTCTGTCCCTCCTCTCAGGGAGATATCTAGACACTGACTGGAGTCTCTCAGTCTCTCTCTCGCAGGGAGATACCTGTACAATGTCTGGTGTCTCTCAGTCCCTCTCTCTCAGGGAGATATCTGTACACTGACTGGTGTCTCTCAGTCCCCTCCCTCAGGGAGATATCTGTACACTGACTGGTATCTCTCAGCCCCTCTATCTCTCAGGGAGATATCTGTACACTGACTGGTGTCTCTCAGTCCCCCTCTCTCTCAGGGAGATATCTGTACACTGACTGGTGTCTCTCACTCCCTCTCTCTTAGGGAGATATCTGTACACTGACTGGTGTCTCTCAATCCGCTCTCTCAGGGAGATATCTGCACACTGACTGGTGTCTCTCAGTCCCCTCTCTCTCTCAGGGAGATATATCTACACAGACTGGTGTCTCTCAGTCCCTCTCTCTCTCAGGGAGATATCTGTTCACTAACTGGTGTCTCTCAGTCCCTCTCTCTCTCAGGAAGATATCTGTACACTGACTGGTGTCTCTCAGTCCCTCTCCCTCAGGGAGATATCTGTACACTGACTGGTGTCTCTCAGTCCCTCTCTCTCTCAGGGAGATATATGTACACTGACTGGTGTCTCTCAGTCCCTCTCTCAGGGAGATATCTGTACACTGACTGGTGTCTCTCAGTCCCTCTCTCTCTCAGGGAGATACATGTACACTGACTGGTGTCTCTCAGTCCCTCTCTCAGGGAGATATCTGTACACTGACTGGTGTCTCTCAGTCCCCTCCCTCAGGGAGATATCTGTACACTGACTGGTGTCTCCCAGTCTCTCTCCCTCAGGGTGATATCTGTACACTGACTGTTGTCTCTCAGTCTTTCTCTCTCAGGGAGATATCTGTACACTGACTGGTGTCTCTCAGTCCCCTCCCTCAGGGAGATATCTGTACAGAGACTGGTGTCTCTCAGTCCCTCTCTCTCTCAGGGAGATATATGTACACTGACTGGTGTCTCTCAATCCCTCTCTCTCTCAGGGAGATATATGTACACTGACTGGTGTCTCTCAGTCCCTCTCTCAGGGAGATATCTGTACACTGACTGGTGTCTCTCAGTCCCTCTCTCTCTCAGGGAGATATATGTACACTGACTGGTGTCTCTCAGTCTTTCTCTCTCAGGGAGATATCTGTACACTGACTGTTGTCTCTCAGTCTTTCTCTCTCAGGGAGATATCTGTACACTGACTGGTTTCTCTCAGTCCCTCTCTCTCTCAGGGAGATATATGTACACTGACTGGTGTCTCTCAGTCCCTCTCTCAGGGAGATATCTGTACACTGACTGGTGTCACTGAGACCCTCTCTCTCTCAGGGAGATATCTGTACACTGACTGGTGTCTCTCAGTCCCCTCTCCCTCAGGGAGATATCTGTACACTGACTGGTGTCGCTCAGTCCCTCTCTCTCTCAGGGAGATATCTGTACACTGACTGGTGTCTCTCAGTCCCCTCTCTTTCAGGGAGATATCTGTACACTGTCTGGTGTCTCTCAGTCCCCTCTCTCTCAGGAAGATATCTGTACACTGACTGGTGTCTCTCAGTCCCTCTCTCTCAGAAAGTGCTGCACTGTCGGAGTGGCCCCACACCAGAATATATCTCCCTCGACCCTCTTCAAACATTTAATATAATGAAAAGGGTGAAAAAATAACATCAGCTTACCTGAGTAGAAGGAGAAGAGGAGAAGTGAAATGGGAGCCTTGCTCCCCATTGTTCCCATCTTCACAAACATCAGACTGGGGTAGGGGATGGATCGAAGCCCAACCCTGTAGCCCTCTAACCCTCTAATTTATCACGTCCCCTAACACCCGCAGCGAAGCCTTTTGCTCACTTCATCCTGTTTGGTTAAGCACTTCCTGCTTCCTGCACACTCATTGATCTCAACTTCCTCATTGTCTTGAACTCTGGGTTTACCAAGAACACAGCTTGTTTCCCTGCTCCTTCGCCCTATTTCGACCTGCCTCCTGACACCCCCACACCTGTCCGGGGCTCAGGACGATTCAATCCATCCCCGACCCCAGTCTGATGTTTGTGAAGATGGGAACGATGGGAGCAAGGCTCCCATTTCACTTCTCCTCTACTCCTTCTCCTCAGGTAAGCTTATGTTATTTGTTCACCCTTTTCATTATATTAAATGATTGAAGAGGGTCGAGGGAGATAAACTCTGGTGTGGGGCCACTCCGACAGTGTAGAACTTCCGGAGAGAGAGGGGACTGAGAGACACCAGTCAGTGTACAGATATCTCCCTGAGAGAGAGGGACTGAGAGACACCAGTCAGTGTACAGATATCTCCCTGAGAGAGAGAGGAGACTGAGAGACACCAGTCAGTGTACAGATATCTCCCTGAGAGAGAGACTGAGAGACACCAGTCAGTGTACAGATATCTCCCTGAGAGAGAGGGACTGAGAGACACCAGTCAGTGTACAGATATCTCCCTGAGAGAGAGGGACTGAGAGACACCAGTCAGTGTACAGATATCTCCCTGAGAGAGAGAGACTGAGAGACACCAGTCAGTGTACAGATATCTCCCTGCGGGAGAGAGGGACTGAGAGACACCAGTCAGTGTACAGATATCTCTCTCAGAGAGAGTGACTGAGAGACATCAGTCAGTGTATAGATATCTCCCTGAGAGAGAGAGACTGCGTCGCACCAGTCAGTGTACAGATATCTCGCTGCGAGAGAGTGAGACTGAGAGACACCATTCAGTGTACAGATATCTCCCTGAGAGAGAGAGACTGAGAGACACCAGTCAGTGTACAGATATCTCCCTGAGAGAGAGGTACTGAGAGACACCAGTCAGTGTACAGATATCTTCCTGAGAGAGAGGGGACTGAGAGACACCAGTCAGTGTACAGATATCTCTCTCAGAGAGAGGGACTGAGAGACACCAGTCAGTGTACAGATATCTCTCTCAGAGAGAGGTACTGAGAGACACCAGTCAGCGTACAGATATCTTCCTGAGAGAGAGGGGACTGAGAGACACCAGTCAGTGTACAGATATCTCTCACAGAGAGAGGGACTGAGAGACACCAGTCAGTGTACAGATATCTCCCTGAGGGAGAGGGACTGAGAGACACCAGTCAGTGTACAGGTATCCCC
Source organism: Squalus acanthias (assembly GCA_030390025.1). NCBI lineage: Eukaryota > Metazoa > Chordata > Chondrichthyes > Squaliformes > Squalidae > Squalus > Squalus acanthias. The sequence goes on along the minus strand of JASTWF010001265.1, from coordinate 48,063 downwards.
CTGAGGGAGAGGGACTGAGAGACACCCATCAGTGCACAGATATCTTCCTGAGAGAGAGGGGACTGAGAGACACCAGTCACTGTACAGATATCTCTCTCAGAGAGAGGGACTGAGAGACACCAGTCAGTGTACAGATATCTCCCTGAGAGAGAGGGGACTGAGAGACACCAGTCAGTGCACAGGTATCACCCTGGGTTTCGATGGGAGAGTTAGGAGACGAGAGGGATGAGTTTCGATGGGAGAATTATTGTACTGGAGGGATGGGATTTGATGTGAAAGTTAGGGTACTAGAGGGATGGGCTTTGATGGGAGAGTCAGGGCACTAGAGCGATGGCCTTCGATGGGAGAGTTAGGAGTCTAGAGGGATGGGCTTCGATGGGATAGTTAGGGGACTAGAGGGTTGGGCTTCGATGGGAGAGTTAGGGGACTAGAGGGATGGACTTCGATGGGAGAGTTAGGGTACTAGATGGATGGGCTTCGATGGGAGAGTTAGGGTAATAGAGGGATGGGCTTCGATGTAGTGAGTTAGGGGACTAGAGGGATGGGCTTTGATGGGAGAGTTAGGGGACTAGAGGGATGGGCTTCGATGGGAGAGTTAGGGGACTGGAGGGATGGGCTTGGATGGGAGAGTTAGGTTAATAGAGGAATGGACTTCGATGGGAGAGTTAGGACACCAGAGGACAGGGCTGTGATGGGAGAGTTAGGGTACTGGAGGGATGGGCTTCGATGGGAGAGTTAGGGTACTGGAGGGATGGGCTTTGATGGGAGAGTTAGGGGACTAGAGCGATGGGCTTCGATGGGCGAGTTAGGGGACGAGAGGGGTGGGCTTTGATGGGAGAGTTAGGGGACTAGAGTGATGGGCTTTGATGGGAGAGTTAGGGGACTAGAGGGATGGGCTTCGATGGGATGAGTGGGCTGTCCTGTGATGAGAGATTCTGTAATCTCCTCCAGCTCCTACAGCCCTCCCTATCTCTGTAACCTCCTCCAGCCCCTAGACCCCTCCCTATATCTGTAACCTCCTCCAGCCCCTTCACCCCTCCCTATCTCTGTAACCTCCTCCAGCCCTACATCCCTCCATATCGCTGTAACCTCCTCCAGCCCTGCACACTTGCCTATCTCTGTAACTTCCTGCAGCCCCTACACCCGTCCCTATGTCTGTAACATCCTCCAGCCCTTACAACCCTCACTATCACTGTAACCTCCTCCAGCCCTACAACCCTCTCTATCTCTGTAAACTCCTCCAGCCCCTACACCCCTCCCTATCTTTGTAACCTCATCCAGCCCCTTCACCCCTCCCTATCTCTGTAACCTCCTCCAGCCCTACACCCCTCCAAATCGCTGTAACCTCCTCCAGCCCTGCACACTTGCCTATCTCTGTAACCTCCTCCAGCCCCTATACCCCTCCCTATGTCTGTAACCTGCTCCAGCCCTACAACAATCCCTATCTCTGTAACTTCCTCCAGCCCCTACAACCCTCCCAATCTCTGTAACCTCCTCCAGCCCGACAACCCTCCCTATCTCTGTAACCTCCTCCAGCCCCTACAACTCTCCCAATCTCTGCAACCTCCTCCAGCCCCTACACCCCTCCATATCTCTGAAACCTCCTCCAGCCCCCGACACCCCTCCCTATCTCTGTAACCTCCTTCAGCCCCCTACAACCTTCCCTATCTTTGTAACATCCTCCAGCCCTTACAACCCTCCCTATATCTGTAACCTCCTCCAGCCCCTACAACCCTCCCTATCACTGTAACCTCCTCCAGCCCTACACCCCTCCCTATCTCTGTAACCTCCTCCAGCCCCCTACACCCCTCCCTATCTCTGTAACCTCCTCCAGCCCCTATAACCCTCCCTATCTCTGTAACCTCCTCCAGCCCCTGCACCTCTCCCTATCTCTGTAACCTCCTCTAGCCCCTACACCCCTCCCAATCTCTGTAACCTCCTCCAGCCCCTACAACCCTCCATATCTCTGTAACCTCCTCCAGCCCCTACAACCCTCCATATCGCTGTAACCTCCTCCAACCCCTACAACCCTCCCTATCCCTGTAACCTCCTCCAGCCCCTACAACTCTCCCTATCTCTGTAACCTCCTCTAGCCCCTACTCCCCTCCCAATCTCTGTAACCTCCTCCAGCCCCTACAACCCTCCCTATCTCTGTAACCTCCTCCAGCCCGCACAACCCTCCCTATCTCTGTAACCTCCTCTAGCCCCTACACCCCTCCCTATCTCTGTAACCTCCTCCGGCCCCTACAACCCTCCATATCTCTGTAACCTCCTCCGGCCCCTACAACCCTCCCTATCTCTGTAATCTCCTCCAGCCCCCTACAACCCTCCGAGACCTCTGCGCTACTCCAATTCTGGCCTCTTGAACATCCCCCGATTTCCATCGCTCCACCATTGGCGGCTGTGCCTTCAGCTGCCTGGGGCCCTGAGCTCTGGAATTCCCTCCCTAAACCTCTCCGCCTCTCTCTCCTCCTTTAAGACGCTCGTTAAAACCTGCCTGAAACATTTTGGTGGGAAGGATGAGGAGAGGCAATATGATGTAAATGGTACAATTCTAAAGGGGGTGCAGGGACAGATAGACCTGGGAGTGTACGGACACATATCTTTGAAGGTGGCAGGACAAGTTGAGAAGGCTGTTAATTAGCATACGCGATCCTGGGCTTTATTAATAGAGGCATAAAGTACAAAAGCAAGGAAGCTATGCTAAACCTTATGGTTCAGCCCCAGATGGAGTTCAATTCACACCACCACATTTAGGAAGGACATCAAGGCCTTGGAGAGGGTGCAGAGGAGATTGACCAGAATGGTACCGGGGATGAGCGTCTTCAGTTACCTGGAGAGACTGGAGAAGCTGGGGTTGTTCTCCTTAGAGCAGAGAAGGTTCAGGGGAGATTGACCAGAATGGTACCAGGGATGAGGGACTTCAGTTACTTGGAAAGACTGGAGAAGCTGGGATTGTTCTGCTCGGAGCAGAGAAGGTTAAGGAGAGATTGACCAGAATGGTACCGGGGATGAGGGACTTCAGTTACGAGGAGAGACTGGAGAAGCTGGGGTTGTTCTCCTTACAGCAGAGAAGGTTAAGGGGGAGATTGACCAGAATGGTACCGGGGATGAGGGGCTTCAGTTACTTGGAGAGACTGGAGAAGCTGGGGTTGTTCTCCTTAGAGCAGAGAAGGTTAAGGGGAGATTGACCAGAATGGTACCAGGGATGAGGGACTTCAGTTACATGGAGAGACTGGAGAAGCTGGGGTTGTTCTCCTTAGAGCAGAGAAGGTTAAGGGGAGATTTAATGGAGGTGTCCAAAATCATGAGCGTTTTTGATAGAGTAAATAAGGAGAAACTGTTTCCAGTGGCAGGAGGGTCGGTAACCAGAGGACATAGATTTAAGAAGTTTGGCACCCCATCCACCACCTTAAACATTCACTCCCTCCCCCACCGGCGCACCGTGGCTGCAGTGTGTACCATCTACAAGATGCACTGCAGCAACTTGCCAAGGCTTCTTCGGCAGCACCTCCCAAACCCGCGACCTCTTCCACCTAGAAGGACAAGGGCAGCAGGTGCATGGGAACACCACAACCACCTCCAAGTCACACACCATCCCGACTTGGAAATATATCGGCCGTTCCTTCATCGTCGCTGGGTCAAAATCCTGGAACTCCCTCCCCAACAGCACTGTGGGAGCACCTTCACCACACGGACTGCAGCGGTTCAAGTAGGCGGCTCACCACCACCTTCTCAAGGGGCAACTAGGGATGGGCGATAAATGCTGGCCTTGCCAGCGATGCCCACATCCCGTGAATGATTACATCTTGTAAAAAGGCAAAATGACGAGAGTCGACATGAAGACATGTTTATTATACTGCAGTGAGTTGTTGAGATCTGGAATGCTCAGAACAATGAGAGGGGTCACAGTCTCAGGATAAGGGGTCGGCCATTTAGGACTGAGATGAGGAGGAATTTCTTCACTCAGAGGGCGGGTGAATCTTTGGAATTCTCTACCCCAGAGGGTTGTGGAGGCTCAGTCGTTGAGTCTATTCAAGACAGAGATCGAGAGGTTTCTGGACACCAATGGAATCAAGGAATGAGACAGGAGAGTGGAGATGAGGTCGAAGATCAGCCACGATCCTATTGAATGGCGGAGCAGGCTCGAGGGGCCAAATGACCGACTCCTGCTCCTGCTTCTCAAGGTCTTATGCAAGGAAGCAAATTCCAATGGCGACGTTCAAAAAAGGGAATGAAAGAGCGGGCTCGCTGGGCGATATCAGTCTATGATTCTACCGCCTTGACCCAGCTTTTGGTCACACTCCCCCAACATCTCCTTATGTGGCTGGGTGTGAGATTCTGTCCGATTTACTGTCCTGTGCAGGGACGTTGGGCTGTTTCACTAGGTTAAAGGCCGTGATATCAATGTGGGCAGTTGTTGATGAGGCCGAGCCATGGCTCCTGATCTTGAAGGGCTGGGAATCGGGCGGGTTGGGCCGGGAGAGAGGTGGCGATTGCACATGTCCATTGAGAGAGAGGAGGGCGAGATAAGGGCGCATCTTGCGAACAGAGCGCTCAATGGGCAAGGTGAATCAGAGCGCGGGGCTCGGCTCCCGATGAATAGGTGACCTGCGGGAGACCAGATGTTGATGGTGAGCTGCTCGCAGCGGCCAATCTCCTCGGCAACGGACAGTACGAGACGGCGAGCAGGAGGCTGGTAAGGGTGGCCAAAATAATTAGACACAAACACATCCGTAACACAGGCCATCTGTTGTTCACCAACGCAGGCGGATCTAAAAGAAAAACGATACATCTCAGCATGGGTTAGATACAGAGTAAAGCTCCCTCTACACTGTCCCATCAAACACACCCAGGGCAGGTACAGCACCGGGTTAGATACAGAGTAAAGCTCCCTCTACACTGTCCCATCAAACACTCCCAGGGCAGGTACAGCACGGGTTAGATACAGAGTAAAGCTCCCTCTGCACTGTCCCATCAAACACTCCCAGGGCAGATACAGCATGGGTTAGATACAGAGTAAAGCTCCCTCTACACTGTCCCATCAAACACTCCCAGGGCAGATACAGCATGGGTTAGATACAGAGTAAAGCTCCCTCCACACTGTCCCATCAAACACTCCCAGGGCAGGTACAGCACGGGGTTAGATACAGAGTAAAGCTCTCTCTACACAGTCCCATCAAACACTCCCAGGGCAGGTACAGCACGGGGTTAGATACAGAGTAAAGCTCCCTCGACACTGTCAATCTAAACTCCGGAGAATATAGGCCTAGTCTGCTCAATCTCTCCTCAGAGGACAATCCCCCCATCCCAGGAACCAGTCGAGTGAACCTTTGTTGCACTCCCTCTGAGGGCAGTATATCCTTCCTTAGGTAGAGACACACATACCTGGGTTTTGCCTCTGACACGGATCCGGTACAATAGATTTCCTGCTCTCCTCACTAATGGGGTTCCAGATAGTACAACGATAATCGATGTTTGCAGACAGATTCACCCAAAGTTCCAGTGTCGTCCTTTTCCCAGAGACCTGCTGAAAGTCAGGATCACTCGCAACACCTTCCATCGCTGTCCAACTGCTGACGAGAGGTTCGCCCGTCCCGGCAGAGCAGATCAGCGTAACATTACACTGCTCACCAACGGTGATGTTTGTGATTTCCACTTTGGGTGTAGACACGGGCTCTGAGTGAAGAAGCAGAGGGTGTGAATAAGGATTGAAAAGATTCCAGAGGCTCCTGTCTCCAGACTCCCCTCAGTGAGGGACAGGACCGAGAGGCTCCTGTCTCCAGACTCACTCAGTGAGGGACAGGACCGAGAGGCTCCTGTCTCCAGACTCCCCTCGGTGAGGGACAGGACCGAGAGGCTCCTGTCTCCAGACTCACTCAGTGAGGGACAGGACCGAGAGGCTCCGGTCTCCAGACTCACTCAGTGAGGGACAGGACCGAGAGGCTCCTGTCTCCAGACTCCCTCAGTGAGGGACAGGACTGAGATGCTCCTGTCTCCAGACTCCCCTCGGTGAGGGACAAGACAGAGAGGCTCCTGTCTCCAGAATCCTCTCGGTGAGGGACAGGACCGAGAGGCTCCTGTCTCCAGACTCCTCTCGGTGAGGGACAGGACCGAGAGGCTCCTGTCTCCAGACTCCCCTCGGTGAGTGACTGGACCGAGAGGCTCCTGTCTCCAGACTCCCCTCGGTGAGGGACAGGACCGTGAGGCTCCTGTCTCCAGACTCACTCAATGAGGGACAGGACTGAGATGCTCCTGTCTCCAGACTCCCCTCAATGAGGGACAGGACCGAGAGGCTCCTGTCTCCAGACTCACTCAGTGAGGGACAGGACCGAGAGGCTCCTGTCTCCAGACTCCCCTCGGTGAGGGACAGGACCGAGAGGCTCCTGTCTCCAGACTCACTCAGTGAGGGACAGGACCGAGAGGCTCCGGTCTCCAGACTCACTCAGTGAGGGACAGGACCGAGAGGCTCCTGTCTCCAGACTCCCTCAGTGAGGGACAGGACTGAGATGCTCCTGTCTCCAGACTCCCCTCGGTGAGGGACAAGACAGAGAGGCTCCTGTCTCCAGAATCCTCTCGGTGAGGGACAGGACCGAGAGGCTCCTGTCTCCAGACTCCTCTCGGTGAGGGACAGGACCGAGAGGCTCCTGTCTCCAGACTCCCCTCGGTGAGTGACTGGACCGAGAGGCTCCTGTCTCCAGACTCCCCTCGGTGAGGGACAGGACCGTGAGGCTCCTGTCTCCAGACTCACTCAATGAGGGACAGGACTGAGATGCTCCTGTCTCCAGACTCCCCTCAATGAGGGACAGGACCGAGAGGCTCCTGTCTCCAGACTCACTCAGTGAGGGACAGGACCAAGAGGCTCCTGTCTCCAGACTGCCCTAGGTGAGGGACAGGACCGAGAGGTTCCTGTCTCCAGACTCACTCTGTGAGGGACAGGACCGAGAGGCTCCTGTTTCCAGACTCCCCTCAGTGAGGGACAGGACCGAGAGGCTCCTGTCTCCAGACTCCCCTTGGTGAGGGACAGGACCGATAGGCTAATGTCTCCAGACTCCCCTCAGTGAGGGACAGGACCGAGAGGCTCCTGTCTCCAGATTCCCCTTGGTGAGGGACAGGACCGAGAGGCTCCTGTCTCCAGACTCACTCTGTGAGGGACAGGACCGAGAGGCTCCTGTTTCCAGACTCCCCTCAGTGAGGGACAGGACCGAGAGGCTCCTGTCTCCAGACTCCCCTTGGTGAGGGACAGGACCGATAGGCTAATGTCTCCAGACTCCCCTCAGTGAGGGACAGGACCGAGAGGCTCCTGTCTCCAGATTCCCCTTGGTGAGGGACAGGACCGAGAGGCTCCTGTCTCCAGACTAACTCAGTGAGGGACAGGACCGAGAGGCTCCTGTCTCCAGATTCCCCTTGGTGAGGGACAGGACCGAGAGGCTCCTGTCTCCAGATTCACTCAGTGTGGGACAGGACCGAGAGGCTCCTGTCTCCAGACTCCCCTCGGTGAGGGACAGGACCGAGAGGCTCCTGTCTCCAGACTCACTCAGTGAGGGACAGGACCGTGAGGCTCCTGTCTCCAGACCACCCTCGGTGAGGGACAGGACCGAGAGGCTCCTGTCTCCAGACTCACTCAGTGAGGGACAGGACCGAGAGGCTCCGGTCTCCAGACTCCCTCAGTGAGGGACAGGACTGAGATGCTCCTGTCTCCAGACTCCCCTCGGTGAGGGACAAGACAGAGAGGCTCCTGTCTCCAGACTCACTCAGTGAGTGACAGGACCGAGAGGCTCCTGTCTCCAGACTCCCCTCAGTGAGGGACAGGACCGAGAGGCTCCTGTCTCCAGACTCACTCAGTGAGGGACAGGACCGAGAGGCTCCTGTCTCCAGACTCATTCAGTGAGGGACAGGACCGAGAGGCTCCTGTCTTCAGACTCACTTAGTGAGGGACGGGACCGAGAGGCTCCTGTCTCCAGACTCCCCTCGGTGAGGGACAGGACCGAGAGGCTCCTGTCTCCAGACTCACTCAGTGAGGGACAGGACCGAGAGGCTCCTGTCTGCAGACTCCCCTCGGTGAGGGACAGGACCGAGAGGCTCCTGTCTCCAGACTCCCCTCGGTGAGGGACAGGACCGAGAGGCTCCTGTCTCCAGACTCCCCTCGGTGAGGGACAGGACCGAGAGACTCCTGTCTCCAGACTCCCCTCAGTGAGGGACAGGACCGAGAGGCTCCTGTCTCCAGACTCCTCTCGGTGAGGGACAGGACCGAGAGGCTCCTGTCTCCAGACTCCCCTCAGTAAGGGACTGGACCGAGAGGCTCCTGTCTCCAGACTCACTCAGTGAGGGACAGGACCGAGAGGCTCCTGTCTCCAGACTCCCCTCGGTGAGGGACAGGACCGAGAGGCTCCTGTCTCCAGACTCCCCTCGGTGAGGGACAGGACCGAGAGGCTCCTGTCTCCAGACTCCCCTCGGTGAGGGGCAGGACCGAGAGGCTCCTGTCTCCAGACTCCCCTCGGTGAGGGACAGGACCGAGAGGCTCCTGTCTCCAGACTCCCCTCGGTGAGGGACAGGACCGAGAGGCTCCTGTCTCCAGACTCCCCTCGGTGAGGGGCAGGACCGAGAGGGTCCTGTCTGAAATGAAATGCAATAAACTCACCATAAACCAGTAGAGTCACCGATCCTGCCCGATCTCCTCCTCCTGCTGTCACAGTCACAGTGTAAATTCCTTGATCCTGCTCCATCAGACGGTTTACCTGCAGTGTGAAATTCTCGTGCATTTTGACCCTTCCATGAAACGGAGTCCCTCCAAATATCTTAGCTTTATTCTCACTGAGCTCGAATCGGGCGATGCTTGTTGGCGGAACTGTTCCAGTGAATTTCCACGTTATTTCTGCCTCCTCTGGGATCGGGTCTATCTCCACAGGCAACCACACCGACTGTCCCAGGCTCCCATTCACAGGGTATTGTGGAGTTTTCACACTCACTCCGAGCTTAGCTGTAACTGGAAAATACAAACCGTTCAAATAATTTCAACCCTCAGGGAGATATCTGTACACTGACTGGTGTCTCTCAGTCCCTCTCTCTCAGCGAGATATCTGTACACTGACTGGTGTCTCTCAGTCCCTCTCTCTCAGGGAGATATCTGTACACTGTCTGGTGTCTCTCAGTCCCTCTCTCTCAGCGAGATATCTGTACACTGACTGGTGTCTCTCAGTCCCTCTCTCTCAGGGCGATATCTGTAAACTGACTGGTGTCTCTCAGTCTCCTCTCTCTCAGGGAGATATCTGTACACTGACTGGTGTCTCTCAGTCCCTCTCTCTCAGGGAGATATCTGTACACTGACTGGTGACTCTCAGTCCCTCTCTCCCTCAGGGAGATATCTGTACACTGACTGGTGACTCTCAGTCCCTCTCTCCCTCAGGGAGATATCTGTACACTGACTGTTGTCTCTCAGTCCCTCTCTCTCAGGGTGATATCAGTACACTGACTGGTGTCTCTCAGTCCCTCTCTCTCAGGGAGATATCTGTACACTGACTGGTGTCTCTCAGTCCCCTCTCCCTCAGGGAGACATCTGTACATTGAGTGCTAACTCTCAGTCTATCTCTCTCTCAGGGAGATATCTGTACACTGACTGGTGTCTCTCAGTCTCCTCTCCCTCAGGTAGATATCTGTACACTGACTGTTGTCTCTCAGTCCGTCTCTCTCAGGGAGATATCTGTACACTGACTGGTGTCTCTCAATCCCTCTCTCTCAGGGAGATATCTGCACATGACTGGTGTCTCTCAGTCCTTCTCCATCAGGGATTTATCCGTACACTGACTGGTGTCTATCAGTCCCTCTCTCTCAGGGAGATATCTGTACACTGAGTGGTGTCTCTCAGTCCCTCTCTCTCAGGGAGATATCTGTACACTGACCGGTGTCTCTCAGGCCCTCTCTCTCAGGGAGATATCGAAACACTGACTGGTGTCTCTTAGTCCCTCTCTCTCAGGGAGATATCTGTACACTGACTGGTGTCTCTCAGTCCCTCTCCCTCAGGGAGATATCTGTACACTGACCGGTGTCTCTCAGGCCCTCTCTCTCAGGGAGATATCTATACACTGACTGGTGTCTCTCAGTCCCTCTCTCTCAGGGAGATATCTGTACACTGACTGGTGTCTCTCAGTCCCTCTCTCTCAGGGCGATATCTGTAAACTGACTGGTGTCTCTCAGTCTCCTCTCTCTCAGGGAGATATCTGTACACTGACTGGTGTCTCTCAGTCCCTCTCCCTCAGGGAGATATCTGTACACTGACCGGTGTCTCTCAGTCCCTCTCTCTCAGGGAGATATCTGTACACTGTCTGGTGTCTCTCAGTCCCTCTCTCTCAGCGAGATATCTGTACACTGACTGGTGTCTCTCAGTCCCTCTCTCTCAGGGCGATATCTGTAAACTGACTGGTGTCTCTCAGTCTCCTCTCTCTCAGGGAGATATCTGTACACTGACTGGTGTCTCTCAGTCCCTCTCTCTCAGGGAGATATCTGTACACTGACTGGTGACTCTCAGTCCCTCTCTCCCTCAGGGAGATATCTGTACACTGACTGTTGTCTCTCAGTCCCTCTCTCTCAGGGTGATATCAGTGCACTGACTGGTGTCTCTCAGTCCCTCTCTCTCAGGGAGATATCTGTACACTGACTGGTGTCTCTCAGTCCTTCTCCCTCAGGGATTTATCCGTACACTGACTGGTGTCTCTCAGTCCCCTCTCCCTCAGGGAGACATCTGTACATTGAGTGCTAACTCTCAGTCTATCTCTCTCTCAGGGAGATATCTGTACACTGACTGGTGTCTCTCAGTCTCCTCTCCCTCAGGTAGATATCTGTACACTGACTGTTGTCTCTCAGTCCGTCTCTCTCAGGGAGATATCTGTACACTGACTGGTGTCTCTCAATCCCTCTCTCTCAGGGAGATATCTGCACATGACTGGTGTCTCTCAGTCCTTCTCCATCAGGGATTTATCCGTACACTGACTGGTGTCTATCAGTCCCTCTCTCTCAGGGAGATATCTGTACACTGAGTGGTGTCTCTCAGTCCCTCTCTCTCAGGGAGATATCTGTACACTGACCGGTGTCTCTCAGGCCCTCTCTCTCAGGGAGATATCGAAACACTGACTGGTGTCTCTTAGTCCCTCTCTCTCAGGGAGATATCTGTACACTGACTGGTGTCTCTCAGTCCCTCTCCCTCAGGGAGATATCTGTACACTGACCGGTGTCTCTCAGGCCCTCTCTCTCAGGGAGATATCTATACACTGACTGGTGTCTCTCAGTCCCTCACTCTCAGGGAGATATCTGTACACTGACTGGTGTCTCTCAGTCCCTCTCCCTCAGGGAGATATCTGTACACTGACTGGTGTCTCTCAGTCCCTCTCACTCAGGGAGATATCTGTACACTGACTGGTGTCTCTCAGTCCCTTCCTTCAGGGAGATATCTGTACACTGACTGGTGTCTCTCAGCCCTCCCTCTCAGGGCGATATCTGTACACTGACTGGTGTCTCTCAGTCCCTCTCCCTCAGGGAGATATCTGTACACTGTCTGCTGTCTCTCAGTCCCTCTCTCTCTCAGGGAGATATCTGTACACTGACTGGTGTCTCTCAGTCCCTCTCCCTCAGGGAGATATCTGTACACTGACTGGTGTCTCTCAGTCCCTCTCTCTCTCAGGGAGATATCTGTACACTGACTGGTGTCTCTCAGTCCCCCTCTCTCTCAGGGAGATATCTGTACACTGACTGGTGTCTCTCAGTCTCTCTCTCTCTCAGGGAGATATCTGCACACTGACTGGTGTCTCTCAGTCTCTCTCTCTCAGGGAGATATCTGTACACTGACTGGTGTCTCTTAGTCACTCTCTCTCAGGCAGATATTTGTACACTGACTGATGTCTCTCAGTCCTTCTCTCTCTGAGAGAGATATCTGTACACTGACTGGTGTCACGCAGTCCCTCTCTCTCGCAGGGAGATATCTGTACACAGACTGGAGTCTCTCATTCCCTCTCTCTCAGAGAAATATCTGTACACTGACTGGTGTCTCTCAGTCTCTCTCTCTCAGGGAGATATCTGTACACTGACTGGTGTCTCTCAGTCCCTCTCTCTCAGAGAAATATCTGTACACTGACTGGTGTCTCTCAGTCTCTCTCTCTCAGGGAGATATCTGTACACTGACTGGTGTCTCTCAGTCCCTCTCTCTCTCTCAGGGAGATATCTGTACACAGACTGATGTCTCTCAATCCCACTCTCAGGGAGATATCTGTACATCGACTGTTGTATCTCAGTCACTCTCTCTCAGGGAGATATCTGTACACTGACTGTTGTCTCACAATCCCGCTCTCAGGGAGATATCTGTACACAGACTGGTGTCTCTCAGTCCCTCTCTCTCAGGGAGATATCTGTCGACAGACTGGAGTCTCTCAGTCCCTCTCTCTCTCTCAGGGAGATATCTGTGCACTGACTGCTGTCTCTCAGTCACTCTCCCTCAGGGAGATATCTGTCGACAGACTGGTGTCTCTCAGTCCCTCTCTCTCAGGTAGATATCTTTACACAGACTTGAGTCTCTCAGTCACTCTCCCTCAGGGAGATATCTGTACACTGACTGGTGTCTCTCAGTCACTCTCCCTCAGGGAGATATCTGTACACTGACTGGTGTCTCTCAGTCCCTCTCTCTCAGGGAGATATCTGTACACTGACTGGTGTCTCTAAGTCCCTCTTTCTCAGGGAGATATCTGCACACTGACTGGTGTCTCTCAGTCCCTCTCTCTCTCAGGGAGAGATCTGTACACTGACTGGTGTCTCTAAGTCCCTCTTTCTCAGGGAGATATCTGCACACTGACTGGTGTCTCTCAGTCCCCCTCTCTCAGGGAGATATCTGTACACTGACTGGTGTCTCAAAGTCCCTCTTTCTCAGGGAGATATCTGCACACTGACTGGTGTCTCTCAGTCCCTCTCTCTCTCAGGGAGAGATCTGTACACTGACTGGTGTCTCTCAGTCCCCCTCTCTCAGGGAGATATCTGTACACTGACTGATGTCTCTCAGTCCCTCTCTCTCAGCGAGATATCTGTACACTGACTGGTGTCTCTCAGACCCTCTCCCTCAGGGAGATATCTGCACACTGGCTGGTGTCTCTCAATCCCTCTCTCTCAGGTAGATATCTGTACACTGACTGGTGTCTCTCAGTCCCTGTCTCTCAGGGAGATATCTGTACACTGACTGGTGTCTCTCAGTCCCTCTCCCTCAGGGAGATATCTGTACACTGACTGGTGTCTCTCAGTCCCCCTCTCTCAGGGAGATATCTGTACACTGACTGGTGTCTCTCAGTTCCTCTCCCTCAGGGAGATATCTGTACACTGACTGGTGTCTCTCAGTCCCTCTCTCTCAGGGAGATATCTGTACACTGACTGGTGTCTCTCAGTCTCTCTCTCCCTCAGGGAGATATCTGTACACTGACTGGTGTCTCTCAGTCTCTCTCTCTCAGGGAGATATCTGTACACTGACTGGTGTCTCTCAGTCTCTCTCTCTCTCAGGGAGATATCTGTACACTGACTGGTGTCTCTCAGTTCCTCTCCCTCAGGGAGATATCTGTACACTGACTGGTGTCTCTCAGTCCCTCTCTCTCAGGGAGATATCTGTAAACTGACTGGTGTCTCTCAGTCCCTCTCTCTCAGGTAGATATCTTTACACAGACTTGAGTCTCTCAGTCACTCTCCCTCAGGGAGATATCTGTACACTGACTGGTGTCTCTCAGTCACTCTCCCTCAGGGAGATATCTGTACACTGACTGGTGTCTCTCAGTCCCTCTCTCTCAGGGAGATATCTGTACACTGACTGGTGTCTCTAAGTCCCTCTTTCTCAGGGAGATATCTGCACACTGACTGGTGTCTCTCAGTCCCTCTCTCTCTCAGGGAGAGATCTGTACACTGACTGGTGTCTCTCAGTCCCCCTCTCTCAGGGAGATATCTGTACACTGACTGGTGTCTCTAAGTCCCTCTTTCTCAGGGAGATATCTGCACACTGACTGGTGTCTCTCAGTCCCTCTCTCTCTCAGGGAGAGATCTGTACACTGACTGGTGTCTCTCAGTCCCCCTCTCTCAGGGAGATATCTGTACACTGACTGATGTCTCTCAGTCCCTCTCTCTCAGCGAGATATCTGTACACTGACTGGTGTCTCTCAGACCCTCTCCCTCAGGGAGATATCTGCACACTGGCTGGTGTCTCTCAATCCCTCTCTCTCAGGTAGATATCTGTACACTGACTGGTGTCTCTCAGTCCCTGTCTCTCAGGGAGATATCTGTACACTGACTGGTGTCTCTCAGTCCCTCTCCCTCAGGGAGATATCTGTATACTGACTGGTGTCTCTCAGTCCCCCTCTCTCAGGGAGATATCTGTACACTGACTGGTGTCTCTCAGTTCCTCTCCCTCAGGGAGATATCTGTACACTGACTGGTGTCTCTCAGTCCCTCTCTCTCAGGGAGATATCTGTACACTGACTGGTGTCTCTCAGTCTCTCTCTCCCTCAGGGAGATATCTGTACACTGACTGGTGTCTCTCAGTCTCTCTCTCTCAGGGAGATATCTGTACACTGACTGGTGTCTCTCAGTCTCTCTCTCTCAGGGAGATATCTGTACACTGACTGGTGTCTCTCAGTTCCTCTCCCTCAGGGAGATATCTGTACACTGACTGGTGTCTCTCAGTCCCTCTCTCGCAGGGAGATATCTGTACACTGACTGGTGTCTCTCAGTCCCTCTCTCTCAGGGAGATCTCTGTACACTGACTGGTGTCTCTCAGTCCCTCTCTCCCAGGGAGATATCTGTACACTGACTGGCATCTCTCAGTCCCTCTCTCTCAGGGAGATATCTGTACACTGACTGGTGTCTCTCAGTCCCTCTCTCTCAGGGAGATATCTGTACACTGACTGGTGTCTCTCAGTCCCTCTCTCTCAGGGAGATCTCTGTACACTGACTGGTGTCTCTCAGTCCCTCTCTCAGGGAGATATCTGTTCACTGACTGCTGTCTCTCAGTCCCTCTCTCTCTCAGGGAGATATCTGTACACTGACTGGTGTCTCTCAGTCTCTCTCTCAGGGAGATATCTGTTCACTGACTGGTGTCTCTCAGTCCCTCTCCCTCAGGGAGATATCTGCACACTGACTGGTGACTCGCAACTAGAGATCAGGCCATCTTAGACTGGGTATTATGTAATGAGAAAGGATTAATTCGCAATCTTGTTGTGCGAGGCCCCTTGGGGAGGAGTGATCATAATATGATAGAATTCTTCATTAAGATGGAGAGTGAAGTAGTTGACTCAGAGACCGCGGTCCTGAATTTAAATAAAGGAAATTACGATGGTATGAGGCGCGAGTTGGCTAGGATGGATTTGGGAGCATTACTTAAAGGGTTGACGGTAGATAGGCAATGGCAAACATTTAAAGATCGCATGGATGAACTACAGAATTTGTTCATCCCTGTTTGGAATAAAAATAAAACAAAAAAGGTGACTCAACCGTGACTAACAAGGGAAATTAGGGATAACATAAGATCCAAGGAGAGGACATATAAATTGGCCAGAAAAAGCAGCAAACTTGAGGATTGGGAGCAGTTTAGGATTCAGCAAAGGAGGACAAAGGGATTAATTAAGAGGGGGAGAATAGAATATGAGAGTAAGCTTGCTTGGAACATAAAAACTGACTGTAAAAGCTTCGATAGATATGTGAAGAGAAAAAGATTGGTGAAGTCAAGCGTAGGTCCCTTGCAGTCAGAATCAGGGGAATTTATAATGGGGAACAAAGAAATGGCAGACCAATTAAATACATACTTTGGTTCTGTCTTCACAAAGGAGGACACAAATAACCTCCCAGAGATGTCGGGGAACATAGGGTCTAATGAGAGGGAGGAACTGAATGAAATCAGTATTTGTAGGGAAATGGTGTTAGGGGAATTGACGGGATTGAAGGCCGATAAATCCCCAGGGCCTGATAATCTACATCCTAGGGTACTTAAGAAAGTGGCCCTATAAATAGTAGATGCATTGCTCGTCATCTTCTTAAATTCTATAGACTCTGGAACAGTTCCCATGGATTGGAGGGTAGCTAATGTAACCCCACTATTTAAAAAGGGTGGTAGAGAGAAAACGGGGAATTATAGACCGGTAAGCCTGACATCGGTAGTGGGGAAAATGCTAGAGTCCATTCTAAAAGATGTAATAGCAGAGCACTTGGAAAACAGTGACAGGATCGGACAAAGTCAACATGGATTTACAAACGGTAAATCATGCCTGACTAATCTACTGGAATTTTTTGAGGATGTAACTGGTAAAATAGATAAGGGAGAACCAGTGGATGTGGTGTAT
The DNA here is from genome assembly GCA_030390025.1 of Squalus acanthias. Lineage (NCBI taxonomy): Eukaryota > Metazoa > Chordata > Chondrichthyes > Squaliformes > Squalidae > Squalus > Squalus acanthias. The sequence goes on along the minus strand of JASTWF010001265.1, from coordinate 31,717 downwards.
TTAGACTTTCAGAAGGCTTTGGATAAGGTCCCGCAAAAGAGATTGGCGTGCAAAGTTAAAGCACATGGGATTGGGGGTAAGGTACTGAAATGGATGGAGAACTGGTTGGCAGACAGGAAGCAAAGAGTTGGAATAAACGGGTCTTTTTCCGAGTGGCAGGCAGTGACTAGTGGGGTACCGCAGGGATCGGTGCTAGGACCCCAGCTATTCACAATATATATTAATGATCTAGACGAGGGAACTAGATGTAATATCTCCAAGTTTGCAGACGACACAAAGCTGGGTGGGCGTGTGTGCTGTGAGGAGGATGCAGAGAAACTCCAGTATGATTTGGACTGGTTGGGTGATTGGGCAGATGCATGGAAGATGCAATATAATGTGGATAAATGCGAGGTTATCCACTTTGGTGGCAAAAACAGGAAGACAGATTATTATCTGAATGGCAATAGATTGGGAAAAGGGGAAGTGCAACGAGACCTGGGTGTCCTTGTGCACGAGTCACTGAAGGTAAGTATGCAGGTGCAGCAGGCGGTTAAGAAGGCAAATGGTATGTTGGCCTTCATAGCGAGAGGATTCGAGTACAGGATCAAGGATGTCTTGCTGCAGTTGTACAGGGCCTTGGTGAGACCACACCTTGAGTATTGTGTGCAATTTTGGTCGCCTTATCTGAGGAAGGATGTTCTTGCCATGGAGGGAGTTCAGCAAAGATTCACCAGACTGATACCTGGGATGGCAGGAATGACGTATGAAGAGAGATTGGGTCGATTGGGCTTATATTCGCTAGAGTTTAGAAGAATGAGAGGAGAATTCATTGAAACTTATAAAATTCTAACAGGACTTGACAGAAGCAGGAAGGATGTTCCCGATGGCGGGGGAGTCCAGAACCAGGGGTCACAGTCTAAGGATAAGGGGTAAGCCATTTAGGACTGAGATGAGGAGGCATTTCTTCACCCAGAGAGTGGTGAACCTGTGGAATTCTCTACCACAGAAGGCAGTTGAGGCCAATTCATTAAATATATTCTAGAAGGAGTTAGATATATTTCTTAAGTCTAAAGGGACCAAGGGATATGGGGAGAAAGCAGGGACAGGGTACTGAATTTGGATGATCAGCCATGATCGCATTGAATGGCGGAGCAGGCTCGAGGGGCCGAATGGCCTACTCCTGCTCCTATCTTCAATGTTTCTAGGATTCTCTCTCTCTGGGAGATATCTGTACACTGACTGGTGTCTCTCAGTCCCTCTCCCTCAGGGAAATATCTGTACACTGACTGGTGTCCCTCTGTCCCTCCCCTCAGGGAGATATCTAGACACTGACTGGTGTCTCTCAGTCCCTCTCTCTCAGGCAGATATATGTACACTGACTGGTGTCTCTCAGTCCCTCTCCCTCAGGGAGATATCTGTCCACTGACTGGTGTCTCTCAGTCCCTCTTTCAGGGAGATATCTGTACACTGACTGGTGTCTCTCAGTCCCTCTCCCACAGGGAGATATCTGTACACTGACTGGTGTCTCTCAGTCCCTCTCCCACAGGGAGATATCTGTACATTGACTGGTGTCTCTCAGTTGCTCTCCACAGGGAGATATCTGTACACTGACTGGTGTCTCTCAGTCCCTCTCTCTCAGGCAGATATCTGTACACTGACTGGTGTCTCTCAGTCCCTCTCCATCAGGGAGATATCTGTCCACTGACTGGTGTCTCTCAGTCCCTCTCCCTCAGGGAGATATCTGTACACTGATTGGTGTCTCTCACTCCCTATCCCTCAGGGAGATATCTGTACACTGACTTGTGTCTCTCTGTCCCTCTCTCTCAGGGAGATATCTGTACACTGACTGGTGTCTCTCAGTCCCTCTCTCTTTTGGAGATATCTGTACACTGACTGGTGTCTCTCAGTCCCTCTCCCTCAGGGAGATATCTAGACACTGACTGGTGTCTCTCAGGCCCTCTCTCTTTTGGAGATATCTGTACACTGACTGGAGTCTCTCAGTCTCTCTCTCTCAGGGAGATACCTGTACAATGTCTGGTGTCTCTCAGTCCCTCTCTCTCAGGGAGATATCTAGACACTGATTGGTGTCTCTCAGTTCCTCTCCCTCAGGGAGATATCTGTACACTGACTGGTGTCTCTCAGTCTCTCTCTCTCAGGGAGATATCTGTACACTGACTGGAGTCTCTCAGTCCCTCTCTCTCTCAGGGAGATATCTGTACACTGACTGGGGTCTCTCAATCCGCTCTCTCAGGGAGATATCTGTACACTGACTGGTGTCTCTCAGTCCCCTCCCTCAGGGAGATATCTGTACACTGACTGGTGTCTCTCAGTCCCTCTCTCTCTCAGGGAGATATATGTACACTGACTGGTGTCTCTCAGTCCCTCTCTCAGGGAGATATCTGTACACTGACTGTTGTCTCTCAGTCTTTCTCTCTCAGGGAGATATCTGTACACTGACTGGTGTCTCTCAGTCCCTCTCTCAGGGAGATATCTGTACACTGACTGGTGTCTCTCAGTCCCTCTCTCTCAGGGAGATATCTGTACACTGACTGTTGTCTCTCAGGCCCTCTCCCTCAGGGAAATATCTGTACACTGACTGGTGTCTCTCAGTCTCTCTTTCTCAGGGAGATACCTGTACAATGTCTGGTGTCTCTCAGTCCCTCTCTCTCAGGGAGATATCTGTACACTGACTGGTGTCTCTCAGTCTCTCTCTCCCTCAGGGAGATATCTGTACACTGACTGGTGTCTCTCAGTCTCTCTCTCTCAGGGAGATATCTGTACACTGACTGGTGTCTCTCAGTCTCTCTCTCTCAGGGAGATATCTGTACACTGACTGGTGTCTCTCAGTTCCTCTCCCTCAGGGAGATATCTGTACACTGACTGGTGTCTCTCAGTCCCTCTCTCGCAGGGAGATATCTGTACACTGACTGGTGTCTCTCAGTCCCTCTCTCTCAGGGAGATCTCTGTACACTGACTGGTGTCTCTCAGTCCCTCTCTCCCAGGGAGATATCTGTACACTGACTGGCATCTCTCAGTCCCTCTCTCTCAGGGAGATATCTGTACACTGACTGGTATCTCTCAGTCCCTCTCTCTCAGGGAGATATCTGTACACTGACTGGTGTCTCTCAGTCCCTCTCTCTCAGGGAGATCTCTGTACACTGACTGGTGTCTCTCAGTCCCTCTCTCAGGGAGATATCTGTTCACTGACTGCTGTCTCTCAGTCCCTCTCTCTCTCAGGGAGATATCTGTACACTGACTGGTGTCTCTCAGTCTCTCTCTCAGGGAGATATCTGTTCACTGACTGGTGTCTCTCAGTCCCTCTCCCTCAGGGAGATATCTGCACACTGACTGGTGACTCGCAACTAGAGATCAGGCCATCTTAGACTGGGTATTATGTAATGAGAAAGGATTAATTCGCAATCTTGTTGTGCGAGGCCCCTTGGGGAGGAGTGATCATAATATGATAGAATTCTTCATTAAGATGGAGAGTGAAGTAGTTGACTCAGAGACCGCGGTCCTGAATTTAAATAAAGGAAATTACGATGGTATGAGGCGCGAGTTGGCTAGGATGGATTTGGGAGCATTACTTAAAGGGTTGACGGTAGATAGGCAATGGCAAACATTTAAAGATCGCATGGATGAACTACAGAATTTGTTCATCCCTGTTTGGAATAAAAATAAAACAAAAAAGGTGACTCAACCGTGACTAACAAGGGAAATTAGGGATAGCATAAGATCCGAGGAGAGGACATATAAATTGGCCAGAAAAAGCAGCAAACTTGAGGATTGGGAGCAGTTTAGGATTCAGCAAAGGAGGACAAAGGGATTAATTAAGAGGGGGAGAATAGAATATGAGAGTAAGCTTGCTTGGAACATAAAAACTGACTGTAAAAGCTTCGATAGATATGTGAAGAGAAAAAGATTGGTGAAGTCAAGTGTAGGTCCCTTGCAGTCAGAATCAGGGGAATTTATAATGGGGAACAAAGAAATGGCAGACCAATTAAATACATACTTTGGTTCTGTCTTCACAAAGGAGGACACAAATAACCTCCCAGAGATGTCGGGGAACATAGGGTCTAATGAGAGGGAGGAACTGAATGAAATCAGTATTTGTAGGGAAATGGTGTTAGGGGAATTGACGGGATTGAAGGCCGATAAATCCCCAGGGCCTGATAATCTACATCCTAGGGTACTTAAGAAAGTGGCCCTATAAATAGTAGATGCATTGCTCGTCATCTTCTTAAATTCTATAGACTCTGGAACAGTTCCCATGGATTGGAGGGTAGCTAATGTAACCCCACTATTTAAAAAGGGTGGTAGAGAGAAAACGGGGAATTATAGACCGGTAAGCCTGACATCGGTAGTGGGGAAAATGCTAGAGTCCATTCTAAAAGATGTAATAGCAGAGCACTTGGAAAACAGTGACAGGATCGGACAAAGTCAACATGGATTTACAAACGGTAAATCATGCCTGACTACTCTACTGGAATTTTTTGAGGATGTAACTGGTAAAATAGATAAGGGAGAACCAGTGGATGTGGTGTATTTAGACTTTCAGAAGGCTTTGGATAAGGTCCCGCAAAAGAGATTGGCGTGCAAAGTTAAAGCACATGGGATTGGGGGTAAGGTACTGAAATGGATGGAGAACTGGTTGGCAGACAGGAAGCAAAGAGTTGGAATAAACGGGTCTTTTTCCGAGTGGCAGGCAGTGACTAGTGGGGTACCGCAGGGATCGGTGCTAGGACCCCAGCTATTCACAATATATATTAATGATCTAGACGAGGGAACTAGCTGTAATATCTCCAAGTTTGCAGACGACACAAAGCTGGGTGGGCGTGTGTGCTGTGAGGAGGATGCAGAGAAACTCCAGTATGATTTGGACTGGTTGGGTGATTGGGCAGATGCATGGAAGATGCAATATAATGTGGATAAATGCGAGGTTATCCACTTTGGTGGCAAAAACAGGAAGACAGATTATTATCTGAATGGCAATAGATTGGGAAAAGGGGAAGTGCAACGAGACCTGGGTGTCCTTGTGCACGAGTCACTGAAGGTAAGTATGCAGGTGCAGCAGGCGGTTAAGAAGGCAAATGGTATGTTGGCCTTCATAGCGAGAGGATTCGAGTACAGGATCAAGGATGTCTTGCTGCAGTTGTACAGGGCCTTGGTGAGACCACACCTTGAGTATTGTGTGCAATTTTGGTCGCCTTATCTGAGGAAGGATGTTCTTGCCATGGAGGGAGTTCAGCAAAGATTCACCAGACTGATACCTGGGATGGCAGGAATGACGTATGAAGAGAGATTGGGTCGATTGGGCTTATATTCGCTAGAGTTTAGAAGAATGAGAGGAGAATTCATTGAAACTTATAAAATTCTAACAGGACTTGACAGAAGCAGGAAGGATGTTCCCGATGGCGGGGGAGTCCAGAACCAGGGGTCACAGTCTAAGGATAAGGGGTAAGCCATTTAGGACTGAGATGAGGAGGCATTTCTTCACCCAGAGAGTGGTGAACCTGTGGAATTCTCTACCACAGAAGGCAGTTGAGGCCAATTCATTAAATATATTCTAGAAGGAGTTAGATATATTTCTTAAGTCTAAAGGGACCAAGGGATATGGGGAGAAAGCAGGGACAGGGTACTGAATTTGGATGATCAGCCATGATCGCATTGAATGGCGGAGCAGGCTCGAGGGGCCGAATGGCCTACTCCTGCTCCTATCTTCAATGTTTCTAGGATTCTCTCTCTCAGGGAGATATCTGTACACTGACTGGTGTCTCTCAGTCCCTCTCCCTCAGGGAAATATCTGTACACTGACTGGTGTCCCTCTGTCCCTCCCCTCAGGGAGATATCTAGACACTGACTGGTGTCTCTCAGTCCCTCTCTCTCAGGCAGATATATGTACACTGACTGGTGTCTCTCAGTCCCTCTCCCTCAGGGAGATATCTGTCCACTGACTGGTGTCTCTCAGTCCCTCTTTCAGGGAGATATCTGTACACTGACTGGTGTCTCTCAGTCCCTCTCCCACAGGGAGATATCTGTACACTGACTGGTGTCTCTCAGTCCCTCTCCCACAGGGAGATATCTGTACATTGACTGGTGTCTCTCAGTTGCTCTCCACAGGGAGATATCTGTACACTGACTGGTGTCTCTCAGTCCCTCTCTCTCAGGCAGATATCTGTACACTGACTGGTGTCTCTCAGTCCCTCTCCATCAGGGAGATATCTGTCCACTGACTGGTGTCTCTCAGTCCCTCTCCCTCAGGGAGATATCTGTACACTGATTGGTGTCTCTCACTCCCTATCCCTCAGGGAGATATCTGTACACTGACTTGTGTCTCTCTGTCCCTCTCTCTCAGGGAGATATCTGTACACTGACTGGTGTCTCTCAGTCCCTCTCTCTTTTGGAGATATCTGTACACTGACTGGTGTCTCTCAGTCCCTCTCCCTCAGGGAGATATCTAGACACTGACTGGTGTCTCTCAGGCCCTCTCTCTTTTGGAGATATCTGTACACTGACTGGAGTCTCTCAGTCTCTCTCTCTCAGGGAGATACCTGTACAATGTCTGGTGTCTCTCAGTCCCTCTCTCTCAGGGAGATATCTAGACACTGATTGGTGTCTCTCAGTTCCTCTCCCTCAGGGAGATATCTGTACACTGACTGGTGTCTCTCAGTCTCTCTCTCTCAGGGAGATATCTGTACACTGACTGGAGTCTCTCAGTCCCTCTCTCTCTCAGGGAGATATCTGTACACTGACTGGGGTCTCTCAATCCGCTCTCTCAGGGAGATATCTGTACACTGACTGGTGTCTCTCAGTCCCCTCCCTCAGGGAGATATCTGTACACTGACTGGTGTCTCTCAGTCCCTCTCTCTCTCAGGGAGATATATGTACACTGACTGGTGTCTCTCAGTCCCTCTCTCAGGGAGATATCTGTACACTGACTGTTGTCTCTCAGTCTTTCTCTCTCAGGGAGATATCTGTACACTGACTGGTGTCTCTCAGTCCCTCTCTCAGGGAGATATCTGTACACTGACTGGTGTCTCTCAGTCCCTCTCTCTCAGGGAGATATCTGTACACTGACTGTTGTCTCTCAGGCCCTCTCCCTCAGGGAAATATCTGTACACTGACTGGTGTCTCTCAGTCTCTCTTTCTCAGGGAGATACCTGTACAATGTCTGGTGTCTCTCAGTCCCTCTCTCTCAGGGAGACATCTGTACACTGACTGGTGTCTCTCAGTCCCCTCCCTCAGGGAGATATCTGTACACTGACTGGTATCTCTCAGCCCCTCTCTCTCTCAGGGAGATATCTGTACACAGACTGGTGTCTCTCAGTCCCTCTCTCTCAGGGAGATATCTGTACACTGACTGGTGTCTCTCAGGCCCTCTCCCTCAGGGAAATATCTGTACACTGACTAGTGTCCCTCTGTCCCTCCCCTCAGGGAGATATCGAGACACTGACTGGAGTCTCTCAGTCCCTCTCTCTCAGGGAGATACCTGTACACTGACTGGTATCTCTCAGCCCCTCTATCTCTCAGGGAGATATCTGTACACTGACTGGTGTCTCTCAGTCCCTCTCTCTTTGGGAGATATCTGTACACTGACTGGTGTCTCTCAATCCGCTCTCTCAGGCAGATATCTGTACACTGACTGGTGTCTCTCAGTCCCCTCTCTCCCTCAGGGAGATATATCTACACAGACTGGTGTCTCTCAGTCCCTCTCTCTCAGGGAGATATCTGTACACTGACTGGTGTCTCTCAGTCCCCTCTCTCCCTCAGGGAGATATATCTACACAGACTGGTGTCCATCAGTCCCCTCTCTCTCTCAGGGAGATATCTGTTCACTGACTGGTGTCTCTCAGTCCCTCTCTCTCTCAGGAAGATATCTGTACACTGACTGGTGTCTCTCAGTCCCTCTCCCTCAGGGAGATATCTGTACACTGACTGTTGTCTCTCAGTCCCTCTCTCTCTCAGGGAGATATATGTACACTGACTGGTGTCTCTCAGTCCCTCTCTCAGGGAGATATCTGTACACTGACTGGTGTCTCTCAGTCCCTCTCTCTCTCAGGGAGATACATGTACACTGACTGGTGTCTCTCAGTCCCTCTCTCAGGGAGATATCTGTACACTGACTGGTGTCTCTCAGTCCCCTCCCTCAGGGAGATATCTGTACACTGACTGGTGTCTCCCAGTCTCTCTCCCTCAGGGTGATATCTGTACACTGACTGTTGTCTCTCAGTCTTTCTCTCTCAGGGAGATATCTGTACACTGACTGGTGTCTCTCAGTCCCCTCCCTCAGGGAGATATATGTACAGAGACTGGTGTCTCTCATTCCCTCTCTCTCTCAGGGAGATATATGTACACTGACTGGTGTCTCTCAATCCCTCTCTCTCTCAGGGAGATATATGTACACTGACTGGTGTCTCTCAGTCCCTCTCTCTCTCAGGGAGATATATGTACACTGACTGGTGTCTCTCAATCCCTCTCTCTCTCAGGGAGATATATGTACACTGACTGGTGTCTCTCAGTCCCTCTCTCTCTCAGGGAGATATATGTACACTGACTGGTGTCTCTCAGTCCCTCTCTCAGGGAGATATCTGTACACTGACTGTTGTCTCTCAGTCTTTCTCTCTCAGGGAGATATCTGTACACTGACTGGTGTCTCTCAGTCCCTCTCTCTCTCAGGGAGATACATGTACACTGACTGGTGTCTCTCAGTCCCTCTCTCTCTCAGGGAGATACATGTACACTGACTTTTGTCTCTCAGTCTTTAACTCTCAGGGAGATATATGTACACTGACTGGTGTCTCTCAGTCCCCTCCCTCAGCGAGATATCTGTACACTGACTGGTGTCTCTCAGTCCCTCTCTCTCTCAGGGAGATATATGTACACTGACTGGTGTCTCTCAGTCCCCTCCCTCAGCGAGATATGTGTACACTGACTGGTTTCTCTCAGTCTCTCTCTCTCAGGGAGATATCTGTACACTGACTGTTGTCTCTCAGTCTTTCTCTCTCAGGGAGATATCTGTACACTGACTGGTGTCTCTCAGTCCCTCTCTCTCAGGGAGATATCTGTACACTGACTGGTGTCTCTCAGTCCCCTCTCTCTCAGGGAGATATCTGTACACTGACTGGAGTCCCTCAGTCCTCTCTCTCTCAGGAAGTGCTACACTGTCGGAGTGGCCCCACACCAGAATATATCTCCCTCGACCCTCTTCAAACATTTAATATAATGAAAAGGGTGAATAATAACATAAGCTTACCTGAGTAGAAGGAGAAGAGGAGAAGTGAAATGGGAGCCTTTGCTCCCCATTGTTCCCATCTTCACAAACATCAGACTGGGGTAGGGGATGGATTGAAGCCCAACCCTGTAGCCCTCTAACCCTCTAATTTATCACGTCCCCTCACACCCGCAGCGAAGCCTTTTGCTCACTTCATCCTGTTTCGTTATGCACTTCCTGCTTCCTGCACACTCATTGATCTCAACTTCCTCATTGTCTTGAACTCTGGGTTTACCAAGAACACAGCTTGTTTCCCTGCTCCTTCGCCCCATTTCGACCTGCCTCCTGACAACCCCACGCCTGCCCGGGGCTCAGGACGATTCAATCCATCCCCTACCCCAGTCTGATGTTTGTGAGGGATGGACTTTGATGGGATAGTTAGGAGTCTAGAGGGATGGGCTTCGATGGGATAGTTAGGGTACTGGAGGGATGGGCTTTGATGGGAGAGTCAGGGCACTAGAGCGATGGCCTTCGATGGGAGAGTTAGGAGTCTAGAGGGATGGGCTTCGATGGGATAGTTAGGAGTCGAGAGGGATGGGCTTCGATGGGATAGTTAGGGGACTAGAGGGTTGGGCTTCGATGGGAGAGTTAGGGTACTAGAGGGATGGACTTCGATGGGAGAGTTAGGGTACTAGATGGATGGGCTTCGATGGGAGAGTTAGGGTACTAGAGGGATGGACTTCGATGGGAGAGTTAGGGTATTGGAGGGATGGACTTCGATGGGAGAGTTAGGGTACTAGATGGATGGGCTTCGATGGGAGAGTTCGGGTAATAGAGGGATAGGCTTCGATGTAGTGAGTTAGGGGACTAGAGGGATGGGCTTTGATGGGAGAGTTAGGGGACTAGAGGGATGGGCTTCGATGGGAGAGTTAGGGGACTGGAGGGATGGGCTTGGATGGGAGAGTTAGGGGACTAGACGGATGGACTTCGATGGGATGAGTGGGCTGTCCTGTGATGAGAGATTCTGTAATCTCCTCCAGCTCCTACAGCCCTCCCTATCTCTGTAACCTCCTCCAGCTCCTACACCCCTCCCTATCTCTGTAACCTCCTCCAGCCCCTAGACCCCTCCCTATATCTGTAACCTGCTCCAGCCCTACAACAATCCCTATCTCTGTAACCTCCTCCAGCCCCTACACCCCTCCCAATCTCTGTAACCTCCTCCAGCCCTACAACCCTCCCTATCTCTGTAACCTCCTCCAGCCCCTACAACCCTCCCTATCTCTGTAACCTCCTCCAGCACCTAGTCCCCTCCCTATCTCTGTAACCTCCTCCAGCCCCTTCACCCCTCCCTATCTCTGTAACCTCCTCCAGCCCTACACCCCTCCAAATCGCTGTAACCTCCTCCAGCCCTGCACACTTGCCTATCTCTGTAACCTCCTCCAGCCCCTACACCCCTCCCTATGTCTGCAACCTGCTCCAGCCCTACAACAATCCCTATCTCTGTAACCTCCCCCAGCCCCTACACCCCTCCCTATCTCTGTAACCTACTTCAGCCCCTACACCTCTCCCTATCTCTGTAACCCCCTCCAGCCCCTACAACCCTCCCTATCTCTGTAACCTCCTCCAGCCCTAGAACCCTCCCTATCTCTGTAACCTCCTCCAGCACCTACAACCCTCCCTATCTCTGTAACCTCCTCCAGCCCCTACAACCCTCCCTATCTCTGTAACCTCCTCCGGCCCTAGAACCCTCCCTATCTCTGTAACCTCCTCCAGCACCTACAACCCTCCCTATCTCTGTAACCTCCTCCAGCCCCTACAACCCTCCCAATATCTGTAACCTCCTTCAGCCCCCTAGAACCCTCCCTCTCTATGTAACATCCTCCAGCCCTTACAACCCTCCCTATCACTGTAACCTCCTCCAGCCCTACAACCCTCTCTATCTCTGTAAACTCCTCCATCCCCTACACCCCTCCCTATCTTTGTAACCTCATCCAGCCCCTTCACCCCTCCCTATCTCTGTAACCTCCTCCAGCCCTACACCCCTCCAAATCGCTGTAACCTCCTCCAGCCCTGCACACTTGCGTATCTCTGTAACCTCCTCCAGCCCCTATACCCCTCCCTATGTCTGTAACCTGCTCCAGCCCTACAACAATCCCTATCTCTGTAACTTCCTCCAGCCCCTACAACCCTCCCAATCTCTGTAACCTCCTCCAGCCCAACAACCCTCCCTATCTCTGTAACCTCCTCCAGCCCCTACAACTCTCCCAATCTCTGCAACCTCCTCCAGCACCTACACCCCTCCTTATCTCTGTAACCTCCTCCAGCCCCCGACACCCCTCCCTATCTCTGTAACCTCCTTCAGCCCCCTACAACCCTCCCTATCTTTGTAACATCCTCCAGCCCTTACAACCCTCCCTATATCTGTAACCTCCTCCAGCCCCTACAACCCTCCCTATCACTGTAAACTCCTCCAGCCCTACAACCCTCTCTATCTCTGTAACCTCCTCCAGCCCCTACAACCCTCCCTATCGCTGCAACCTCCTCCAGCCCCTACACCCCTCCCTATCTCTGTAACCTCCTCCAGCCCCCTACACCCCTCCCTATCTCTGTAACCTCCTCCAGCCCCTATAACCCTCCCTATCTCTGTAACCTCCTCCAGCCCCTGCACCTCTCCCTATCTCTGTAACCTCCTCTAGCCCCTACACCCCTCACAATCTCTGTAACCTTCTCCAGCCCCTACAACCCTCCCTATCTCTGTAACCTCCTCCGGCCCCTACAACCCTCCATATCTCTGTAACCTCCTCCAGCCCCTACAACCCTCCATATCGCTGTAACCTCCTCCAGCCCCTACAACCCTCCCTATCCCTGTAACCTCCTCCAGCCCCTACAACCCTCCCTATCTCTGTAACCTCCTCTAGCCCCTACTCCCCTCCCAATCTCTGTAACCTCCTCCAGCCCCTACAACCCTCCCTATCTCTGTAACCTCCTCCAGCCCGCACAACCCTCCCTATCTCTGTAACCTCCTCCAGCCCCTACAACCCTCCCTATCTCTGTAACCTCCTCCAGCCCCTACAACCCTCCCAATATCTGTAACCTCCTTCAGCCCCCTAGAACCCTCCCTATCTCTGTAACCTCCTCCAGCCCCTACAACCCTCCGTATCACTGTAACCTCCTCCAGCCCTACAACCCTCTCTATCTCTGTAAACTCCTCCAGCCCCTACACCCCTCCCTATCTTTGTAACCTCATCCAACCCCTTCACCCCTCCCTATCTCTGTAACCTCCTCCAGCCCTACACCCCTCCAAATCGCTGTAACCTCCTCCAGCCCTGCACACTCGCCTATCTCTGTAACCTCCTCCAGCCCCTATACCCCTCCCTATGACTGTAACCTGCTCCAGCCCTACAACAATCCCTATCTCTGTAACTTCCTCCAGCCCCTACAACCCTCCCAATCTCTGTAACCTCCTCCAGCCCGACAACCCTCCCTATCTCTGTAACCTCCTCCAGCCCCTACAACTCTCCCAATCTCTGCAACCTCCTCCAGCCCCTACACCCCTCCCTATCTCTGTAACCTCCTCCAGCCCCCGACACCCCTCCCTATCTCTGTAACCTCCTTCAGCCCCCTACAACCCTCCCTATCTTTGTAACATCCTCCAGCCCTTACAACCCTCCCTATATCTGTAACATCCTCCAGCCCCTACAACCCTCCCTATCACTGTAACCTCCTCCAGTCCTACAACCCTCTCTATCTCTGTAACCTCCTCCAGCCCCTACAACCCTCCCTATCTCTGCAACCTCCTCCAGCCCCTACACCCCTCCCTATCTCTGTAACCTCCTCCAGCCCCCTACACCCCTCCCTATCTCTGTAACCTCCTCCAGCCCCTATAACCCTCCCTATCTCTGTAACCTCCTCCGGCCCCTACAACCCTCCATATCTCTGTAACCTCCTCCAGCCCCTACAACCCTCCATATCGCTGTAACCTCCTCCAGCCCCTACAACCCTCCCTATCCCTGTAACCTCCTCCAGCCCCTACAACCCTCCCTATCTCTGTAACCTCCTCCAGCCCGCACAACCCTCCCTATCTCTGTAACCTCCTCTAGCCCCTACACCCCTCCCAATCTCTGAAACCTCCTCCAGCCCCTACACCCCTCCCTATCTCTGTAACCTCCTCCGGCCCCTACAACCCTCCCAATCTCTGAAACCTCCTCCAGCCCCTACACCCCTCCATATCTCTGTAACCTCCTCCGGCCCCTACAACCCTCCATATCTCTGTAATCTCCTCCAGTCCCCTACAACCCTCCGACATCTCTGCGCTACTCCAATTCTGGCCTCTTGAGCATCCCCCGATTTCCATCGCTCCACCATTGGCGGCCGTGCCTTCAGCTGCCTGGGGCCCTGAGCTCTGGAATTCCCTCCCTAAACCTCTCCGCCTCTCTCTCCTCCTTTAAGACGCTCCTTAAAACCTGCCTGAAACATTTTGGTGGGAAGGATGAGGAGAGGCAATATGATGTAAATGGTACAATTCTAAAGGGGGTGCAGGGACAGATAGACCTGGGAGTGTACGGACACATATCTTTGAAGGTGGCAGGACAAGTTGAGAAGGCTGTTAATTAGCATACGCGATCCTGGGCTTTATTAATAGAGGCATAGAGTACAAAAGCAAGGAAGCTATGCTAAACCTTATGGTTCAGCCCCAGATGGAGTTCAATTCACACCACCACATTTAGGAAGGACATCAAGGCCTTGGAGAGGGTGCAGAGGAGATTGACCAGAATGGTACCGGGGATGAGCGTCTTCAGTTACCTGGAGAGACTGGAGAAGCTGGGGTTGTTCTCCTTAGAGCAGAGAAGGTTCAGGGGAGATTGACCAGAATGGTACCAGGGATGAGGGACTTCAGTTACTTGGAAAGACTGGAGAAGCTGGGATTGTTCTGCTCGGAGCAGAGAAGGTTAAGGAGAGATTGACCAGAATGGTACCGGGGATGAGGGGCTTCAGTTACGTGGAGAGACTGGAGAAGGTGGGGTTGTTCTCCTTAGAGCAGAGAAGGTTAAGGGGAGATTGACCAGAATGGTTCCAGGGATGAGGGACTTCAGTTACGTGGAGAGACTGGAGAAGCTGGGGTTGTTCTCCTTAGAGCAGAGAAGGTTAAGGGGAGATTGACCAGAATGGTTCCAGGGATGAGGGACTTCAGTTACGTGGAGAGACTGGAGAAGCTGGGGTTGTTCTCCTTAGAGCAGAGAAGGTTAAGGGGAGATTGACCAGAATGGTACCGGGGATGAGGGACTTCAGTGATGTGGAGAGACTGGAGAAGCTGGGGTTGTTCTCCTGAGAGCAGAGAAGGTTAATGGGAGATTGACCAGAATGGTACCAGGGATGAGGGACTTCAGTTACGTGGAGAGACTGGAGAAGCTGGGGTTGATCTCCTTAGAGCAGAGAAGGTTCAGGGGAGATTGACCAGAATGGTACCGGGGATGAGGGACTTCAGTTACCTGGAGAGACTGGAGAAGCTGGGGTTGTTCTCCTTAGAGCAGAGAAGGTTAAGGGGAGATTGACCAGAATGGTACCGGGGATGAGGGACTTCAGTTACGTGGAGAGACTGGAGAAGCTGGGGTTGTTCTCCTTAGAGCAGAGAAGTTTAAGGGGAGATTAACCAGAATGGTACCGGGGATGAGGGACTTCAGTTACGTGGAGAGACTGGAGAAGCTGGGATTGTTGTCCTTAGAGCAGAGAAGGTTAAGGGGAGATTTAATGGAGGTGTTCAAAATCATGAGCGTTTTTGATAGAGTAAATAAGGAGAAACTGTTTCCAGTGACAGGAGAGTCGGTAACCAGAGGACATAGATTTAAGAAGTTTGGCACCCCATCCACCACCTTAAACATTCACTCCCTCCACCACCGGCGTACCGTGGCTGCAGTGTGTACCATCTACTAGATGCACTGCAGCAACTCGCCAAGGCTTCTTCGGCAGCACCTCCCAAACCCGCGACCTCTTCCACCTAGAAGGACAAGGGCAGCAGTTGCATGGGAACACCACCACCTCCTCCAAGTCACACACCATCCCGACTTGGAAATATATCGGGCCGTTCCTTCATCGTCGCTGGGTCAAAATCCTGGAACTCCCTCCCCAACAGCACTGTGGGAGCACCTTCACCACACGGACTGCAGCGGTTCAAGAAGGCGGCTCACCACCACCTTCTCAAGGGGCAACTAGGGATGGGCGATAAATGCTGGTCTTGCCAGTGACGCTCACATCCCGTGAATGATTACATCTTGTAAAAAGGCAAAATGACAAGAGGCGAAATGAGGAAGTGTTTATTATACTGCAGTGAGTTGTTGTGATCTGGAATGCTCAGGACAATGAGAGGGGTCACAGTCTCAGGATAAGGGGTCGGCCATTTAGGACTGAGATGAGGAGGAATTTCTTCACTCAGAGGGCGGGTGAATCTTTGGAATTCTCTACCCCAGAGGGCTGTGGAGGCTCAGTCGTTGAGTCTATTCAAGACAGCGATGGAGAGGTTTCTGGACACCAATGGAATCAAGGAATCAGTCAGGAGAGTGGCGATGAGGTCGATGATCAGCCACGATCTTATTGAATGGCGGAGCAGGCTCGAGGGGCCGAATGACGACTCCTGCTCCTATTTCTCAAGGTCTTATGCAAGGAAGCAAATTCCAATGGCGAACTTCAAAAGGGAATGAAAGAGCGGGCTCGCTGGGCGATATCAGTCTATGATTCTACCGCCTTGACCCAGCTTTTGGTCACATGCTCCCAACATCTCCTGATGTGGCTGGGGGTCAGATTCTGTCCGATTTACTGTCCTGTGCAGGGGGCGTTGGGATGTTTCACTACGTTAAAGGCCAGTGATATCAATGTGGGCAGTTGTTGATGAGGCCTAGCCATGGCTCCTGATCTTGAAGGGCTGGGAATCGGTCGGGTTGGGCCGGGAGAGAGGTGGCGATTGCACATGTCCATTGAGAGAGAGGAGGGCGAGATAAGGGCGCATCTTGCAAACAGAGCGCTCAATGGGCAAGGTGAATCAGAGCGCGGGGCTCGGCTCCAGATGAATAGGTGACCTGCGGGAGGCCAGATGTTGATGCTGTGCTGCTCGCAGCGGCCAATCTCCTCGGCAACGGACAGTACGAGATGGCGAGCAGGAGGCTGGTAAGGGTGGCCAAAATAATTAGACACAAACACATCCGCAACACAGGCCATCTGTTGTTCACCAACGCAGCCCCTTAAAAGAAAAACGATTCATCTCAGCATGGGTTAGATACAGAGTAAAGCTCCCTCTACACTGTCCCATCAAACACTCCCAGGGCAGGTACAGCACGGGGTTAGATACAGAGTAAAGCTCCCTCTACACTGTCCCATCAAACACTCCCAGGGCAGGTACAGCACGGGGTTAGATACAGAGTAAAGCTCCCTCTACACTGTCCCATCAAACACTCCCAGGGCAGGTACAGCATGGATTAGATACAGAGTAAAGCTCCCTCTACACTGTCCCGTCAAACACTCCCAGGGCAGATACAGCATGGATTAGATACAGAGTAAAGCTCCCTCAACACTGTCCCGTCAAACACTCCCAGGGCAGGTACAGCACGGGTTAGATACCGAGTAAAGCTCCCTCTACACTGTCCCATCAAACACTCCCAGGGCAGGTACAGCATGGGTTAGATACAGAGTAAAGCTCCCTCTACACTGTCCCATCAAACACTCCCAGGGCAGGTACAGCACGGGTTAGATACAGAGTAAAGCTCCCTCTACACTGTCCCCATCAAACACTCCCAGGGCAGGTACAGCACGGGGTTAGATACAGAGTAAAGCTCCCTCTACACTGTCCCATCAAACACTCCCCGGGCAGGTACAGCATGGGTTAGATACAGAGTAAAGCTCCCTCTACACTGTCCCCATCAAACACTCCCAGGGCAGGTACAGCATGGTTTAGATACAGAGTAAAGCTCCCTCTACACTGTCCCATCAAACACTCCCAGGGCAGGGACAGCACGGGTTAGATACAGAGTAAAGCTCCCTCTACACTGTCCCATCAAACACTCCCAGGGCAGGTACAGCACGGGGTTAGATACAGAGTAAAGCTCCCTCTACACTGTCCCATCAAACACTCCCGGCGTGGGGAGAACACGGGACTGCCTAATACCTGAATGCAGTTGCTCATTTCTCTCAGTGTGACACTCACCTGATGCGGTTACTTTACAGACATCACCCAGCCGGATCTGTGCAGTGCCCTCACTGACTGGGTTCCTGGCCTCACACTGGTACACACTGTCGTCTGCCTCTGCTGTGAAATAAAGTCTCAACTCCTCTCCGTATTCGGAGAGCCGATGGGTGCTGTTGTTTCCCACTGTTTCATGTCCCCTCCACCATCTGAAGTTGATGTGACCGCCTGAGGTCACTGAGCAGGTCAGGGTGATGCTGCAGTTCCCCGTGTTGTTCAGAATCGAGATGGTCGTTCCTGACACAGCCTCTGACATTCGGATAGAGAGACAAAAGACAGGTGAGGATGTAATGGAGGCCCTTGTGGGACATAGAAACATCGAAACATTGAAGATAGGAGCAGGAGTAGGCCATTCGGCCCCTCGAGCCTGCTCCGCCATTCAATGAGAGCATGGCTGATCATCCAAACTCAGTACCCTGTCCCTGCTTTCTCCCCATATCCCTCGATACCTTTAGCTTTAAGAAATATATCTAACTCATTCTTGAATATATTTAATGACTTGGCCTCAACTGCCTTCTGTGGTAGAGAATTCCACAGGTTCACCACTCTCTGGGTGAAGAAATTCTTCCTCATTTCTGTCCGAAATGGCTTACCCCTTATCCTGAGATTATGACCCCTGGTTCTGGACTCTCCGACCATCGGGAACATTCTTCCTGCATCCAGTTTGTCCAGAGCTGTCAGAATTTTATATGTTTCGATGAGATCCCCTCTCATTCTTCTGAACTCCAGCGAGTGTTAGCCCAATCGACCCAATCTCTCCTCATATGTCATTCCTGCCATCCCAGGTATCAGCCTTGTGAATCTTCTCAGCCCCACTGCCCTGAGACCAGTGGCCCCAGTATGGATTCAATAATCTGTGTAACCTACAATATCAGCCCTCACCCATTAATTAGCGGCGTTTCACTAACCGGTGAAGCCCAGGCACGTCCGATAGAATCTCACTCACCGTACACGTCCAGTTGAACAGTCCCTAACGTTTCATCTCTGGAATCTGATGCTACAATCACCTGGTAAACACCAGCGTCCTCTCTCTGTAAGTCACTGATTTGGAGACTGAAATTCTCCAGATGAAGCTTGATCCGACTCTTGTACTCCTCCCCACCAAAATATTTAAAGCTACCCTCCATGTATCTTGCTATTCTGGCTTGTGGAGATGTTCGTTTCCATTCAATGTCGACCTTCTTCCATCCAGGTGGGATCCCAACAGGTAAGGAAACCGACTGACCCAGAGTCCCATTCACAGGGTAAGGGGGCGTCCCAGGACCAGCTGAAGAAACAAGAGGAGACAGTCAGTGTGGGCAGAACAAGGACAAGCTCAGTGATTGAAGAAAGTATTGTATATACATAAAACCCAGTGTCCCATCAAACACTCCCAGGGCAGGTACAGCACGGGTTAGATACAGAGTAAAGCTCCCTCTACACTGTCCCATCAAACACTCCCAGGGCAGGTACAGCACGGGGTTAGATACAGAGTAAAGCTCCCTCTACACTGTCCCACCAAACACTCCCAGGGCAGGTACAGCACGGGGTTAGATACAGAGTAAAGCTCCCTCTACACTGTCCCACCAAACACTCCCAGGGCAGTGTAGAATTCGCAATTATCGCGATTTGATTAATGAGGAGAAAACACAAAGTTTCGTTCAAACAGCTTTTTATTTCAGCAGAATGCTGTCAGGTTTAAATTGGACACAAGCAGCCTGTAAAATGGCCGCCGCACCTCGTGACAGAACATTCTAGACTTTTCAACAGGCAGACAAGATGGCGTTCCGTTAAACATTTTTGCAAGATCGATAACGATTCAGCACAGTAAAGATAATACACGAGACATTGTGGGTTTACAGTATAAACATAGATACTGGAATCGGTCTCCCAGGTGCAAAAGAAGACCATTGTACCAAGTACTTAAAGGACATTAATATGTAAACTCCCAACGGCTCTACGATGAGAGAGCCGTTAGCAGGTAGTTATCCAGGACACTTGGAAGCCCCAAACCCCTCCAGGGAGAACACCGACTGATTTAACAATGGGAGAAGTATTAACAGGTACTCAAACATTCATGAGTAGCCCCGAAACCCATTAAGGACGGAGATCACCCACACAAGACATTTGGGCGCCAAACCCTTAAACAAAAGAATGGACATTATAGTTGGGCGGGAAACGGAAGATTTTGCACTATAATTGCAGGCCCCAAACCGTCCATTCGCTCTCTTGACTCTTGCCTCTTGCTGCTTGCCTCGTGTTCGTGCTCCTGCGTTCGCTCGATTGCTCCTGTGTTTTATCCGGTCGATTCGTAACCTCGTGGCTGCTCCTGTGTAAAAGACTGTTGAACTTTCTGATCCGTTCGGATCTACCTCGTGTCGCGTAAAGAAGACCTATGTTGGTAACTGGCAGCGGAGCCAAAGGCCCGAGATGAGATGAGATGAGATGAGAGGAGAAGAGAAGAAGACCTTATCCATCGCCACGGTCAGTAAATCCCGACCGCGCCTGTAGGTCGATCAGCCAAGTCTTCTCGACAGGAAGTTTTCTTCTTTAACAAGACATATTGCATCAATGATAACTGGACTGTGCAAACACATCGTATCAGTGATATTGACAACGGTGCTCCACGATTATACTTTGAAGCCAACCAACAGAGGTCTTCACTACAGCGGACGGTCCAGCCGACTGACCGAGCAGCAGAAGCAGTAAACAAGTGGGACCAGGAGATCTCCTGACCAACACGTGGGTGCTGCGGTGAAAAACATCCGATCAGCTATTCGGGATTTCTCCGAGTTATTACGAGTGGTGAGCATGAGTCTCGAGATCCTACGAAGCTAGTTTAGGATAGATATTGATAGGGGAGGGTTTAAAGATTAAGGATATTTGTAATGTGTGCCCTATTTACGTTGTGCCGTTCGTTCCTCGTTTCCCTAAGAGTGATTATAACTGTTTGTAAGATTGTACTGTCATTAATCTGTGCATATGACATGTATTTCATAATTTTAAGTATCATGCAATAAAGATTTTCCATTTCGTACCGTTCAAACCAAGTCTACATGAGTTTTATCTCCATTACTGCTCTCGCATCTAAGTCCAGTGTCTAGAACCGTAAGGGAGAGTGATTCGAACCACTCACAGGGGTGTCTAGTGTTCCCAGACTGGCTGGAGACCAGGCCTAGACCCGCACTGACATACAGGCTGCACAGAGCCGCGTGAATCTCACAGGCTACGAGACACGCAGGGTCAGGAGAGAATCCCTTACAGAAAATGGCGCCCGCGGCAGGACACTGGCAGCGAGAGGGTAGTGTGTTAGATTATGGAATGACTGTACGAAATGTGATGCAGGAAAAGATAGCGGATTACGTATTTGGAAAGGTTAATCTAACTAAAAAGTGGATAAGCGAATTGTTAGCGGATAAGAGCCCACTAGAGGCAGCTGAAAGGTGGACTGATAGTAAGGAGCATAAAAAGGCAGTTGAGAAAGCAGTCTGGCTTATGTGCTACAAAAGGCAGGTTCAGATTTCAAACCAGACCAATACAGCGCTAACCGCTCTAATCAAGCAGTTAGAGGAGGAAATGGAGGAGAAGGTTTCTGGAGGGGAGGCGCTCATTAAGAGTTTAAATGAGCTACGCCAGGAAAGCCAGGAAGTCTCCAGTTACCTTAAAACAAGGGTAGAGTATCTCGAGTGCCAGATCACTGAAGCAAAATTGAACGAGAGTAGGATGAAGGAAAGATGTAACCGTCAAGCTGCCCAGATAAGAACTCAAGAAGAGAGCTTAATGGGGGTTAGGTCGGCGTATAAGTTGGCCCTTGAGGATAAGTTTCAGGGAGCCGACCATAGCGCCTGCCAAAAAGAGATAGAGAGCCTCAAAAAGGCCGTGAATAATGCGAACGGCATGGTGTGCCTTATTAATCCGTCGGCACGCCAGCCGCTAGTAAATGAGAGATTTAGAAATTCCCCACCATGTAAAGCGGAAGAAGTAGTAGCCACTGCGCCCTCCGCGCCACCCAGCTATTCAGAAACCTGGGTTAGGGAGGAAGCAACGGAAGAAGCAAAAGAGCCCGTTGAAAAGGAGGTAGAAAAGGGATCGTTGTATCCAGTAACGGGTATTAAAAGGGGCCCAAGCAGGAACGGTGGGGAAGAACCGGGGGATCTCCTCGGACAGCTGGTGTTGCCTCACAGCTCCCATCAGCTGAGGGCCATGATAAACCACGTAAGGAAGCTGACCGAGATAGACGACCCTTCCGTACATTTCAGGGAAGTTGAGCAAGCCGCAGCCATCAACGGCTGCGATGATGGGGAGACAGCAAAAATGCTGCTGTTTTCATTAGACAGCTCGGTCCTTCAGTGTCTCTCAGGCGATAGCAAGAGGGGAAATAAAAGTTATGAGGAATTGAAAAATGAGGTCCTAGAAGTAGTGGGAGCGAACGACGGAGGTCCGTTTGCTAGAGTGGGACAGACAGTGCAGATGGAGGGAGAACCCCCGAAGGTTTTTGCCGACAGGCTGTGGCCAGTATATGAGCGCAGCTGTCTAGGTGCGCCCGAGCGCGAAGATGTGGAAGGCGCCGCTTTAATTCATTGGCTTAGGTGCATAATAGCCAACAGTTTACCAGCCGTTAGAGAGCAGGCAAAAGCCTGGTTCGATCCCAATGACCTCAACCTTACGGAAGAGTCGGTCTTGAATCGACTTACGTTAGGTTACCGTAACATAAGGGGTATGACGACACGTCCCTTTAAGGGAAGAGTACATGAGGTACGACCCGCAGCCCCGGCTCAAAGAGAGTGGCATCAGGAGGGTAATCGCGCCCCACAGGCAAGTAATGCCTGTTACGGGTGTGGGAAGACAGGGCACTGGCGCAAGCACTGCAGGAACCCTTGGAAGGATTCCAAGGATAAAAATCCCGCGGTCCGAGCCCAGACGCCTGTCCCGCCTAAGGAAGCAAAGGCACCCACCTCTCCCGAAGACCTCGAAGCAGTGTTAGGAGTCATGCGCAAGATGGTTTTGAATGCGCGTGGACAGGTGGCGGTCGCAACCGGCCCCGTAGGTGCCGCAGGACCGTCTAATAGTGCCCCATGACTAGAACCAGCACAGCCCGTCTACCTGTGTCCGCTCAGCTATGATGCGTGGAGGCGACCTGTGGTGGAGATGGAGGTAGAGAAACAGAAGGGCAGTTATTTGTTGGATACGGGAGCTTCTTGCACCATAATCCATACAGATGACCCTTTTGACTCGCCGCTATCTACCAAGGTCCCATTCACGCTAGCAGGGTTCACAGGGAAAGAACAGGCTGGCACGTTTTCCCTCCCGCTATCCATTCGTTTAGG
Source organism: Squalus acanthias (assembly GCA_030390025.1). Classification (NCBI taxonomy): domain Eukaryota; kingdom Metazoa; phylum Chordata; class Chondrichthyes; order Squaliformes; family Squalidae; genus Squalus; species Squalus acanthias. The sequence continues at coordinate 8,988 of JASTWF010001265.1, read as the reverse complement.
AACACTTCGCCTTAAGTGGAAGTGTATACTGATGGCATGGCAAAAGGGGGGTGGAAGAGGTATTCTCGGGTCCGATCTCCTAGCGGGACACGGGATCCTCGTGGACCTCAGAAATCACTGTCTCTGGGGGGCTAAAGGTGAAAAAGGCGAGGTAATGGTAATTCAAGGGGAGGAAGAAACAGGGGTCCTGTGTACCGTACAGCCATCCGGAGGCTACGACCTCAGGCTTATGGTCGCAGATGTCCCAACGGACATGCAAACGTACGTGTCAGATAACATGCACGCGTTTGCAACCCACAAGCACGATTGTGGGAGGGTGGTCGGGTTTGAGGTCAGCGTAGATGGGGACCCCATGACCCGACCCCAAAAGCAGTATAACTTCCCCAAAGAAGCAGAACCCGATATGGAGGCAGCAATGTCTTCCTTGGTGCAGCAGGGCGTGTTGAGGCCGATAGCCACACACGTGAACTCCCCATTATGGCCGGTTAGGAAGCCGGATAATTTGTGGAGAGCCACGGTGGACTACAGAGTCCTTAACAGTAACATTCCCGCCTGCGCGCCCACAGTAGCAGCAGTTGCTGACCTAATAGGGAGCATCCCAGCGTCCGCGACCACGTTCACGGTGCTGGATATCTCGAACGGTTTTTGGTCCATCCCGCTGCGGCGAGAGGACCAGTACAAGTTTGCCTTTACGTTTAAAGGGCAACAGTACACGTGGAACTGTTTGCCACAGGGTTTCCACAATAGCCCCAGTATTTTTCATCAGTGTATGGCAGGAAGTTTAAAGGAGTTTAGTCAGCCCAATCAGATAGTACAGTATGTGGATGATTTGCTCCTATTTACGGACTCAAGGGAGGAGCACGGACCACTACTGGACGAGTTATTGGAGCTGTTAGCGAGAAAGGGTTTTAAAGTAAACCCAAAGAAAGCACGTATCGGTCAGCAGGAAGTAAAATTCCTGGGACTGACCCTACGCGCTGGGGAAAGAGCCATAGACAAAGCAAGGAGGGAGTCGGTGCAAGAATTTCCGATTCCCAACAACGTAAGGGGTGTGAGGTCCTTCTTGGGACTGACCGGTTACTGCAGGGATTTTATCGAGGATTATGCGGCCACAGCGGCGCCGCTCCTCCGACTCCTCCATAAGGGGGTGGAGTGGTTTTGGGACGAGGGCTGCCAAGCAGCCTTCGAGAAGTTAAAAAGGGATCTGCAGACCGCGCCAGCCTTAGGGGCCATAGATGGGGGGGAAGGAGTTTTTCCTGGAGGTAGCTGCCAGCGGAGACAGCTTAAGCGCCGTGCTGCTCCAAGAGCGTCACGGCAAGCTGAGGCCGGTTGTCTATTCATCCAGGGTATTAACGGATGTGGAGAGAAGTTTCTCCAATTGCGAAAGGCACCTTTTAGCCACGCATTGGGCTGTGAAAAGATCAGCGATCTTCACAGGGCTCTCTCCCATCACTCTCCTCACACATCACACACCAACTAAGATGCTTCTGGATGGGAGGATTAAAGACGGGACCGTAAGCAGCGCACGCATTGCGCGTTGGACCCTTCTTCTCTCCCAGTTGGATCTTAGAGTAAAAGGTCTTTGCGAGCCCAGGCTTGCGGCCAATTTGGTATACCCCGGTACAGCCCACCGGTGTTCGGTGGAAGGGGTGTGGGACGTCAACATAGGTTTACGGGCCGGGATACATCCCACTGGGCGCGAGATTTATGTTGATGGGTCTAGCACAGTGTCTGCTGGCGAGCGACTCACAGGGTGTGGAGTTTATGACCCTGCGGCAGACCTTGCCCTGGCGATCAAGCTCCCTAGCACCATGAGCGCGCAGCAAGCTGAGCTGTCTGCCGTGGTGTACGTAGTGACCCACCCAGACATTTTCCCAACCCCATACACGATTTGCTCGGACAGTATGTTCACCTGCAATTCGTGTACGGAATACCTGGCCATTTGGTCCCGCCGCGGATACACCTCCGCGGACGGGCGACCTTTAACGGTGAAGCCCTTGCTGGAAAAGATCTTAGCAGCAGCAGTAGGGGAGGAAGGGGAGATTTTCATCCATAAGGTGAAAGCTCACTCCTCCACAGAGCCCCGTGGGGAGGGCAACCGGCAGGCGGATGCGCTAGCCAGGGAGGGTGCCCGCGACGGTACTTTCTGGAACCCCTATAGGACCGGACCCATAGCAGCGGTCCGAGGCGGGGACGGGAATACCGGGAACACCAGGGTAGCATTGCCCCTAGACCTTAAGACCGTCCAAGCCCAGGATCCCGCCCTAAAAGCAGTCCTAAAAACGATTGCTGAGGGGAGGCAGGTAGAAGGTCCGTACAGTACGGCAACCCTCTCAGTTAAGGAAGGCATGCTGTTCCGCGAGGAGCAGTGGGTTGTGCCACAGCAGCACAGGAGGGAATTCCTCCAGTTGGCTCACGAGGGACCAGGGGCAGGGCACCCCGGGCCCGAGGTTACCTGGCAACGGGTAGAGCAAGCGGGATGGTGGCCGGGGCTCAGGGAACAAGTCCGCGAGTTCTGTGCAAACTGTCTTGTGTGCGCTGCAAATAACCCAGACCCCCAGAAAAGGAAGGTGCCCATGGGACACGTAAGAAGGGTAGAGGGACCATGGCAGTCGATACAGATCGACTATATAGGACCCCTGCCCACCACCCAGGGAGGTTATAAGTACTGCCTCGTCCTGGTGGATGTGTTTTCCAAGTGGGTGGAAGCCTTCCCTTGTCGAACAGCTACGGCACTGGGTACAGCAAAAATCTTGGTCCGGGAAGTGTTCTCGCGGTGGGGACTCCCCCGTTTTGTGGAGTCAGACCAAGGGAGTCATTTCACCGGCCAGGTGATGCAGAACACCCTCATGCTTTTGGGCATTGAAGGGAAGTGGCACGTAGCACACAATCCCCAGTCATCCGGGATTGTTGAACGTATGAACCGGACCCTGAAGGAGAAATTGAGGAAAGAGACTAGGAACTCGCCCCAAAAATGGGCGGAAGTTCTGCCTTTAGTCCTCATGGGGGTCCGGGCCAGTCAGTCAAAAAGTACGGGGTACTCCCCGCACGAGGTAATGACCGGCAGGCTCATGCGAACCCCCACCCATGTGCTAGCCCCCGGTGCTCACTGAGGGTCAGCTTCAAGAGATAAGCAGGGACAAGTTCGCCCAAACTCTCTTGGAGCGCCTGAAGCAAGTTTATGAGCAGGCGGCTGGGAACATGGGAAGACAGCATCAGGGCAATCGCTTGTTGCTGGAACCCCGCAAAACGCGGGAGTGGGAAGTAGGAGACCAGGTCATGGTCAGAAACTACGCCAGAGTAGGGAGTCTGGAACCACTGTATATGGGACCCTACAACATTGTAGACAAGGCGAGTCCCATGGTTTACGCCGTAAAAGTACCTCGGCGCACTAAGTGGTTCCACATAAACCAATGCAAACTGTACCAGCCGGGTGCGCAGGGGAAAACTACAGGGGTAAATCCCGCCAATGGGAAAACACAGCCCCAGGTAGGACCACAAGGCACACAGGCAGGCGTAGCAGCTTGCATCAGGGGAAGGGACATCCCGGACGATCATGCAGCGTTTTTCTGGAGTTGGGGGTTAGATGACGAAGAACCCAGGGTTCCCTGGTCAGATGAGGATAGTGCAGATGAGCATAGTGATGATGACGGGTGGTTCCTGAGGAACGGTCTGGGAGGATTGGGGCCGATAGGTAGAGATCCACACGGGGTGGACACACGAGCTGCAGGTCCCGACAACAGGAGGGAGGAGCTAGAGGAGGCCGGGCCAGCCGCTATGTGGTTCCCAGAGGTGTGGCCGCCCGCTTTGAACGTCCAGTCCTCAGGGGAGGCAGAGATCACGAGTGAAGGGCCGCCTGCTGGGCCGAGCAGGGCGGGGCCACGAACTGCCAGCCCCGAGGTTAGGGAGGCGGAGTCAGCGGAGGCGGAGCTGGCGACTGTGATGGAACCCCAGGTCGTCCCGTTGGAGGTCTCGGAACCCGGTCCGTCCGTCACGGAACCCCCGCCCATAGCAACTCCCCGTAGGTCAAGCAGAGAACCCCAGCCCAGGAGGATGTGGTCATGTCCCCAGACTGCCCCAAGGCGTAAGTTTCAGGTTAAGATAACCCGGGTAGAGACAGGCCACATCGAAGCAGTAACAGGCTGCGGTAGATCAGAGGAAAGGGTCAGCGCAGCAACAGGCTGCGGCAGATCAGAGGGAAGGGTCAGTGCCCTCCCACCGTCGGGAAGAGCTCGCAGCAGCCTTCTCAGAATTTAAAGGGGCCGCCCTGAGAACGGGCGGCACTGTAAAGTATTAGTTTAAGGTTAAGTTTTAAGTTTTAGTTCAAGGTTAAGTTTGTAGTTTTAATAAGGCTAAGTTTGTAGTGTTTTAACAGATAACGATAAAATGATGGGAGTTTTAAGGCTAGGTTTAGAGGAAGGCTATTCAGCAAACGTTGAAGTTTACGTGAGGCGAGGTCAGGGGACCCGCTCACCCTTCACAAAAGCCAGAGACTTTTTGCGAGGCTGGCTACCTCATTCTATCTGATCACAGGAACCAAGGAAGGATGGAACGACTTATAGTATTGCTCGTGGCAATCGGATGTGGATTGGCCTATCGAGGCCACACCAAGGATGTCGTGGTGTTTGGATGTTCCGGGGACACGGCCCCCATCGCGGTGGATGGGACCGGGAGACGGAAGGCAGAGGGGACCAGCACCTATTTCCACAAGGGAAGGTGGCCAGGATGGCTGGGAACGAACTCAACGGAGTATTCCAGCACATCGGGGTTCGCCTACAAAGAGACTTCTTTAATGTGCCCCAAAGTACGGATCATCGCACCCAGGATCAGCGTCACCGTCGGCAAACGGATTTGTTTGACCTGCAGTGGGGATGTCCCATTGAGCCGATGGTGGTGGCTGCGAAAGCTGAGCAAAACTATGAGGAACTCTTCGGTCGAGTGGGAACGACTGGGTAATAATACCCATCGGACAATTACGGGGACAGACGGACAAGTGAAAGTCTGTTGGGACAAATGGTGGGAACCGGATGAGGGAATTTATGTTTGTATGTGGGGGTCAAAGTACGTTTGCCCCAAAGGCATCTCCATATTTTTTATTAACCAGTGGCAGGATAACGGACAGGGGATGAGGTGGGATGCGAGCACCAGGGGGTGCGGAGCCCCATTCTCCCCGATCCTAGTAAATGCCACTGAGCTCATTACGCGCCCACGCAAAGCCCCGCCCACGATTCCGGTAGTTCTAACTGAGGAAGAAGGGTGCCCTAAAACTAGTAAGGGACCCGGGAACGGTTTGGTACTGGTCCCCACAGACCAGATACTATTTCAGGGGGTACATTACGCGGTGGCCTCGGTGATTTTAAATCTCACTGAGGTACGGTTACCAGAGTGGTGCCCCAAAAAGACGGAACAGTTGTACCAGGTCCTGTTGACCAAGATGTTCAGGCAATTTTACGAGTTTGATTTTGCAGAAATTGATAAGACAAGTTTATACACCGCACCGCGGGAAGCTTTGGATCAAGTAGGGAGGCAAAGAAGGGGTTTGGTGAACGATGCGTTCACTGCTTTTAATACAGGGACATCTGTGGTCAACGCTCTAGACAGTGTGGAGCTGCAGACCCAGATTAATGGTTTAAAAACACAGTTAAAGGACATCCTAACAGATGAGAATAAAGTGGTAGGGTCGGGTCTGCACGAGGACCAAGCCATGACTCTCCATTTAAAGGAAATTATAGCAGAGCTGGAGAAACATGCGCGTACGGTAAATGCCCTGATCAGGGAAGATCGGAATGCATCCGATCAAGCTGCGCAGAACGAGGTGTGCGTGCTTTACGGGGCGTGGTTACTGGGCGAGGGCCGCAGTAATTTGGAGGATTTAAAACAAGGTTTGGTTCCGTCCTGGATAAGTAACAAACACCTGCGGGCGCTCCACCCTTTTCAGAACGCATTAAGTCCGTGCCAGCTCAGGCTAGCTTCAGAAGCTTACCCAGTCCCCGTGGACTGCGGACGTTCAAACCATACTATTATGGGAATAGTATTACGCATGCCGGTTTTGGGCAACACAGCAAAGCCCGCCCCGGTGTATCGGGTAGAGAACATTGGTGTCATTCAGGGGGGAGCCCACGTTCGTTATGCAGCGGTTCCACCTTACGTCATCCGCTGGGAGCAAACGATGACAGGTACAGATCTCTCTGGTTGTCGTGGCAGGGGAGCACACATAATACTGTGCCCCCAGCACTTGAATGCCTTTTTAACACCACAGTGCGGGTTCAGAACGGCTGGCGCCAAGTCCATGAATTGCACCATGGAGGCAATGGCACAAGATCATGTGCCTCCGCAGGTAGCATACATCGGGGGTGGAACATATTGTGTTACCACTGCAGCGCAACACTACCAGCATGGAAACCGTAGCCGGTGTCCGGTGAGTGACAGCAGTTTCTGTTTTAAACCCAGGGCTGAAGTTCAAGTAGCACAACAACGAATCATCCCAATCCCTGAACCATCCACTGTTCATCTCACAGTGAAAGAGAATTTCACCGACTTGCAGCGATTTGTCGCGCATTTTGGATACCTCATTCCCCCTCTCCCTGAGCATTTAACCAAACTTCTGAAAGCCGTCGCGGTGTCACAAAAGCATTTTTATACATTAGAACAGAAAACCGTCGAAATAGGAACAGACATTTTGGACATAGTGGTTCCACCATGGTGGAATCTGTTCACTAATATTGAAGTGCCCTCATGGGTCAGAATAGCCTCCCACATTTTAGTCGTCTGTCAAGTGTTTATTGTAGTATACCTATTGTTCATACATTGTAAAAGAGACAAGCGCCTCACCAAGCATGAGAACACGGGAGAGTGGCGAGAACGTTACGTGCGCGTGCACGACGAGAGTACCGTGTAATAGGAAAATGGCGTCACTCCCGCTCGCCACGTGCGCCGCGGAAGTTTGTACTCATTGTAAATACGTTGGAAACTCGACATGTTTAAGAGTTGGGATTTGTTTATTTTGGTGATGGTGTTGATTGTTTGGTTTTGGGTTTTGTTTTTCCTTTCCCTGAATAAAAGACAGATATACAGGTGATGCGTGAGGTATCGGCCTGGTTACGCCGGGAAGGAAAACAAGTGGTGTAAGTTTAAGGGCAAATGATGCCTATGGTGATATAAAATGTGATTTTCTTGGGAAATAAGGACGACACAGAGACCCTAGTTAAGTTAAAATTTATGGGATTAATTTACTGGATTCGGAGTGAAATCGAGATAATATTGCTCACCACTGAGATTTTTGATACGATAAGCGGAGTTATTCGCATCAACAGGAGGGACTGTAGAATTCGCAATTATCGCGATTTGATTAATAAGGAGAAAACACAAAGTTTCGTTCAAACAGCTTTTTATTCCAGCAGAATGCTGTCAGGTTTAAATTGGACACAAGCAGCCTGTAAAATGGCCGCCGCACCTCGTGACAGAACATTCTAGACTTTTCAGCAGGCAGACAAGATGGCGTTCCATTAAACATTTTTTGCAGGATCGATAACGATTCAGCACAGTGAAGATAATACACGAGACATTATGGGTTTACAGTATAAACATCGATACTGGAATCGGTCTCCCAGGTACAAAGGAAAGCCATCAAGGGCCCATCCAAAGGACATTAATATGTAAACTCCCAACGGCTCTACGATGAGAGAGCCGTTAGCAGGTAGTTATACAGGACACTTGGAAGCCCCAAACCCCTCCAGGGAGAACACCGACCGATTTAACAATGGGAGAAGTATTAACAGGTACTCAAACATTCATGAGTAGCCCCGAAACCCATTAAGGACGGAGATCACCCACACAAGACATTTGGGCGCCAAACCCTTAAACAAAAGAATGGACATTATAGTTGGGCGGGAAACGGAAGATTTTGCACTATAATTGCAGGCCCCAAACCGTCCATTCGCTCTCTTGACTCTTGCCTCTTGCTGCTTGCCTCGTGTTCGTGCTCCTGCGTTCGCTCGATTGCTCCTGTGTTTTATCCGGTCGATTCGTAACCTCGTGGCTGCTCCTGTGTAAAAGACTGTTGAACTTTCTGATCCGTTCGGATCTACCTCGTGTCGCGTAAAGAAGACCTATGTTGGTAACTGGCAGCGGAGCCAAAGGCCCGAGATGAGATGAGATGAGATGAGAGGAGAAGAGAAGAAGACCTTATCCATCGCCACGGTCAGTAAATCCCGACCGCGCCTGTAGGTCGATCAGCCAAGTCTTCTCGACAGGAAGTTTTCTTCTTTAACAAGACATATTGCATCAATGATAACTGGACTGTGCAAACACATCGTATCAGTGATATTGACAACGGTGCTCCACGATTATACTTTGAAGCCAACCAACAGAGGTCTTCACTACAGCGGACGGTCCAGCCGACTGACCGAGCAGCAGAAGCAGTAAACAAGTGGGACCAGGAGATCTCCTGACCAACACGTGGGTGCTGCGGTGAAAAACATCCGATCAGCTATTCGGGATTTCTCCGAGTTATTACGAGTGGTGAGCATGAGTCTCGAGATCCTACGAAGCTAGTTTAGGATAGATATTGATAGGGGAGGGTTTAAAGATTAAGGATATTTGTAATGTGTGCCCTATTTACGTTGTGCCGTTCGTTCCTCGTTTCCCTAAGAGTGATTATAACTGTTTGTAAGATTGTACTGTCATTAATCTGTGCGTATGACATGTATTTCATAATTTTAAGTATCATGCAATAAAGATTTTCCATTTCGTACCGTTCAAACCAAGTCTACATGAGTTTTATCTCCATTACTGCTCTCGCATCTAAGTCCAGTGTCTAGAACCGTAAGGGAGAGTGATTCGAACCACTCACAGGGGTGTCTAGTGTTCCCAGACTGGCTGGAGACCAGGCCTAGACCCGCACTGACATACAGGCTGCACAGAGCCGCGTGAATCTCACAGGCTACGAGACACGCAGGGTCAGGAGAGAATCCCTTACAGGCGCTCCAA